>JAPXFY010000022.1:68482165-68504665 GCA_030674185.1 Monoplex corrugatus
TCCATCCAATTCAGTTTATCACACATAATCTAAGGACATGCCCCTACAGTTGGCCACTCCATCCAATTCAGTTTATCACACATAATCTAAGGACATGCCCCTACAGTTGGCCACTCCATCCAATTCAGTTTATCACACATAATCTAAGAACATGCCCCTACCGTTGGCCACTCCATCCAATTCAGTTTATCACACACATAATCTAAGGACATACTCCTACCGTTGGCCACTCCATCCAATTCAGTTTATCACACACATAATCTAAGAACATGCCCCTACCGTTGGCCACTCCATCCAATTCAAGTTATCACACACATAATCTAAGGACATGCCCCTACCGTTGGCCACTCCATCCAATTCAATTTATCACACACATAATCTAAGGACATGCCCCTACAGTTGGCCACTCCAATTCAATTTATCACACACATAATCTAAAGACATGCCCCTACAGTTGGCCACTCCATCCAATTCAGTTTATCACACACATAATCTAAAGACATGTCCCTACAGTTGGCCACTCCATCCAATTCAGTTTATCACACACATAATCTAAAGACATGCCCCTACAGTTGGCCACTCCATCCAATTCAATTTATCACACATAATCTAAAGACATGCCCCTACCGTTGGCCACTCCATCCAATTCAAGTTATCACACACATAATCTAAGGACATGCCCCTACCGTTGGCCACTCCATCCAATTCAATTTATCACACACATAATCTAAGGACATGCCCCTACAGTTGGCCACTCCATCCAATTCAAGTTATCACACACATAATCTAAGGACATGCCCCTACAGTTGGCCACTCCATCCAATTCAAGTTATCACACACGGGGATATAAAGAATAACTTGGACAAAAAATAAGTTTCAAAAAGTAAGATCCCAACCACATGACAGAAGAACATAAAAGAAAAAAAACAACAGTCCCATGTCAACACCGATGGTTATTACATAGCGACTTTTACTTTTAGACATGATGTAACACAGCTACATCACATGTGGACCACACTGACGATCTCTTTATGTCAAAAAAAAAAAAAAAAAAAAAAAAGAGAAAAAGAAGAGAAAAAGAAGAGAAAAAAAAAAGAAAATCATTATCAATGATAAAGCAAAGCCTTAACCCTTTGACTGCCGCAACCTTTCCACCAACTTCACGCAAGCTGGTGGATAGGGTGAGGGACTCAAAGGGATAAGAAGTTTCATAAAAACAGATCACAATCCCACGTCATCTTATGGGACACACACACACAGACACACACACGAGCGCGCGCACACGCTCACACACACACACGTACACACACACACACACGCACACACACACGTACACACACACGCACATACATACACTCATATATACATACACACGCACGCACTGATACGCACGCACGCACACTCACACGAGTGCTCACTCCTTCTCTTCACTCCAGATACAAGAAAACAACTTGTCAACTGATAAAACAACAACAACATAACAGGAAACATACAGTCGAATGTCAACAGCCATGGTTATTACACAGCGACTTTTAGACATGATACACCAGAGTCAAACTACATGTGGACCACAATGGTCATCTCTTTCATTAAAATAAAAGTGAAAAAAATGAAAAGAAAAGAAAAACAGGAAAAAAACACCAAAATATAAATAATGAAAATATCAATCCTACGTCAGTCACCAATCAACTGGCATTTCAAAGGGGGGGTGGGGGTCGACAATGGTGGTGTAGTGGTTGTGTTTAGGTTCAAATATGTTCTTTCTTCCTTCCCTGTAGTGGACAGTCATGATTCACCCTACTGTCTATTTATATGACATGTTGGTATCCAGCATCCACTTTGACAATAAACAAAGTTCCCTACTTTTAAACAATGCATTTTTTCAAAACACATGGTGGATACTAACATCAGGTCATTTCAATTTCCTCAATGGAAAATAACAATGAGAAAAAAACTTCGTTTCATAAAAAGACATAAACCCACGTCATTTTATGGGACACACACACGCACACACACACACACACACACACACACACACAAACATACACACATTTACATTTATACAACATTCCATTTATACAATAAAAATAAAACAAAAAATAGTTGCACGTCAACAGCAATGGTTATTTCACGGCGACTTTTACTTATAACAAAAAAAAACAACTATGTGGACATCATCTGTCCTATCTACTTTCCTGTAGTGGACAGTCATACTTCACTCTACTGTCATGGTGTAGTGGTCAGTCATACTTCACACTACTGTCATGGTGTAGTGGACAGTCATACGTCACACTACTGTCATGGTGTTAGTGGACAGTCATACTTCACTCTACTGTCATGGTGTAGTGGTCAGTCATACTTCACACTACTGTCATGGTGTAGTGGACAGTCATACGTCACACTACTGTCATGGTGTTAGTGGACAGTCATACTTCACTCTACTGTCATGGTGTAGTGGACAGTCATACTTCACTCTACTGTCATGGTGTAGTGGACAGTCATACGTCACACTACTGTCATGGTGTAGTGGACAGTCATACTTCACTCTACTGTCATGGTGTAGTGGACAGTCATACTTCACTCTACTGTCATGGTGTTAGTGGTCAGTCATACTTCACTCTACTGTCATGGTGTTAGTGGTCAGTCATACTTCACTCTACTGTCATGGTGTTAGTGGTCAGTCATACTTCACTCTACTGTCATGGTGTAGTGGACAGTCATACGTCACACTACTGTCATGGTGTTAGTGGACAGTCATACTTCACACTACTGTCATGGTGTAGTGGACAGTCATACGTCACACTACTGTCATGGTGTAGTGGACAGTCCTACTTCACTCTACTGTCATGGTGTAGTGGACAGTCATACTTCACTCTACTGTCATGGTGTTAGTGGTCAGTCATACTTCACTCTACTGTCATGGTGTTAGTGGTCAGTCATACTTTACTCTACTGTCATGGTGTTAGTGGTCAGTCATACTTCACTCTACTGTCATGGTGTAGTGGACAGTCATACGTCACACTACTGTCATGGTGTAGTGGACAGTCCTACTTCACTCTACTGTCATGGTGTAGTGGTCAGTCCTACTTCACTCTACTGTCATGGTGTAGTGGACAGTCATACTTCACTCTACTGTCATGGTGTAGTGGACAGTCATACTTCACTCTACTGTCATGGTGTAGTGGACAGTCATACTTCACTCTACTGTCATGGTGTAGTGGACAGTCATACGTCACACTACTGTCATGGTGTAGTGGACAGTCATACTTCACTCTACTGTCATGGTGCTAGTGGTCACCGACTATTGTGACAATAAACACAGTTCTCTATCAGTACACAGGTTTTATTGTCATAATGGACGATGACACAAACATCAAGTCAATTCAATCTTATAGTTGAAAAAAAAATTAAATAAGAAAACACACACACACATAACTTTGTTTAAAAAACAAAGCCCTCAATCTTACGTCATTTTGTGGACACACACACACACATACACACACACACACACACACACACCACACACACACACACACACACACAAAGAACAAGAACATAACTTCCGTCTAATATCACATAGTGAAAAGACGTTAAATCAAGGAACGAACGAACGAAACACACACACACACACGCACGCACAAATATATACACACACATACACAAGCACGCACACACACGCGCACACATACACACACGCGCGCGCACACACACACATACACACACAACCACATATATACACACACGCACACATACACATACATACACAAACGCGAATGCGCATTCAGTCTCTGTCTTCTCTCCACATACAAAAAAACTACTTTTCAACTGATCAAAGAACAACATCATAACAGGAAACATACAGTGGTATATCAACAGCAATGGTTATTACACAGAAACTTTTATACATAACACAGAGGTAAATTACATGTGGATCACACTGGTGATCTTTTTGTGTAAAAAAACAACAAAAAACAAAAACAAAAAAAAGACAAAACCGTCATCAATGATAACATAAGAAAAACTTAACCCTTCGACTGCCGCACCCTTTCCACCAGCTTCCTCGAAGAAGCTGGTGAATAGGACGAGAGAGTCAAATGGTTAAGGTTTTGCAGCTGGTGGATAGGGTGCGGGAGTCAAACGGTTATGTTTCATAAAAACAGATCATAATCCCATGTCATCTCATGGGGGACACACGTACAAGTACAGGCACACGCACACACACATACTCATATCAACAAGAATACTTTTACATTTATACAACATTCAATTCATACAATAAGATAAAAAAAAAAACGAGAGGAAAAAGTTCCACTTCAACAGCAATGGTTATTTCATGGGACTTTTACTTATAACTAAACAGTTAAATCAGTGTGGACCATCATCTGTCCATTATTTTCTGTGGTGAAGTCATACTTCACTCCACTGTTAGTGTACGACTATTTTGACAATAAACACAGTTCTCTATAAATAAAAGTTTTTGTTGTCAAAACGGACGTTGACGCTAACATCAGGGCAATTCAATCTTATAGTTGTAAAATAACATGGCCATAAACAAACATAACTTTTGTTTCAAAAACAAAGATTTCAATCTTACGTCCTTTTATGGGGGAACACACACACACACACACACACACACACACACACCACACACACACACACACACACACACACACACAAAGCACACACACACACAAGCACACACAAACACATTCACTCACGCACACACACAATATATACACACATACACACGCACCACGCATATACACACACGCACGCACACACGCACTATTGTCATAATGGACATTGACGCTAACATCAGGTCAGTTCAATCTTATAGTCGTAAAATAACATGGACATATTGTTTAAAGCCCAGCCGACTGCGCAGAGCCATATCAGGGTTATAAACGTTTCAAAAACTACGCAATACTTCAACAGGAAAAAAAAATTAACTACACATATCAATGCATTTCCACACATGATCTAAGGACATTGCCCTGGCGTTGGCCACTCCGTCCAAGTTATCGCACAAGTGATTTAAAAAAATAACATGGACAAAAACAAAAAACAAAAAAAACGACTTTGTTTCAAAAAGAAAGATCTCAACCTTACGTTATTTTATGGGGGACACTCACGCACACACACGCAGACTCACACACTCACGCACGCACACACATGCACGCACACATACACACACGCGCATACACACGCACACACGCGCATACACACGCACGCACGCATGCACACACACACGCACACACATACACAAATATGCACGCGCGCGAGTGCGGGCTCAGTCTCTCTCCTCTCTCCACATACAAAAAAACAACTTGTCAACTGATAAAAGAACAACAACATAAAAGAAAAATAAAGTCCCATGTCAACAACGATGGTTATTACATAGCGACTTTTATACATGACGTAACAGAGCTAAATCACATGTGGACCACATTGACGATCTCTATGTCCAAAAACAAAAACAAAAAAGGAAAAAAACGAAGAAAAAACAAAAAACAAAAAAGATTTTAAAAAACATCAGTGATAACAAACCAAACCCTTAACCCTTCGACTGCCGCACCCTTTCCACCAACTTCCTGCAAGAAGCTGGTGGATAGGGTGAATGAGTCAAATGATTAAGTTTTTAGCAGCTGGTGGATAGGGTGCGGGACTCAAAGGGATAACAAGTTTCATAAAAACAGATCACAATCCCACGTCATCTTATGGGACACACACATACACACACCACAAGCACACACACACACACACCACAAGCACACACACACACCACAAGCACACACACACACACCACAAGCACACACACACACCACAAGCACACACATACGCACACGTACAAGCACATGTACACGCATGCACGCACACACACGCACAAGCACACGCACGCATGCACACAAGCACAAACACACAACCACAGACACCCACACACAAACACATGTACACGCATGCATGCACGCACGCACAAACACACGCACACACACACATATCAACAAGAGTACTTTTCCATGTATTCAACATTCCATTCATACAACAATGAAAAATAAAACGAAAAAAGAAAGGTCGCACGTCAACAGCAATGGTTATTTCATGGCGACTTTTACATATAACAAAACAGCTGAATCAATGTGGACCATCATCTGTCCTTTCTTCTGTCCTGTAGCGGACAGTCCTACTTCACTCTACTGTCATGGTGTTAGTGTCCAACCACCATTTTGACAATCAATTTTTATATCAACAAAGTTTTCTTGTCATATGAGCGCTGACGCTAACATCATGTCAGTTCAATCTTATGGTTGTAAAATAACATGGACATGTTATTGTTTAAAGCCCAGCCGACTGCGCAGCCATATCAGGGCTATAAACGTTTCAAAACATACACAATACTTCAACAGGAAAAAAAAATTGAAAAGAAAATATTAACTACACATATCAATGCATTTGCACACATAATCTAAGGACATGCCCCTAGCGTTGGCCACTCTGTCCAACTGATCGCACAGCGGATAAAAAAAAACGAACAAAAACAAAAACAAAAAACAAATAAAACAACTTTCAGAAATAAAGATCTGAAGCTTACATCATTTAATGGGAGACACTCTCGCACGCATATATATACACACACATGCACTCGCACAAATACACGCACACATACACACGTACGCACACACACACACGCACGCACGCACGCACTCGAGTGAGAGCTCAGTCTGCTCCACATACAAAAGACAAAACAACAAGAACATAAAAGAAAAACAAACAGTCCCATGTCAACAACGATGGTTATTACATGGCGACTTTTATACATGATATAACAGAGCTAAATCACATGTGGACCACACTAACGTTCTCTATGTAAAAAAAAAAAAAAAAAAAAAAAACTTTCAAAAAGAAATACCTCAAGCTTATGTCATTTTATGGGACACACACGCACGCACGCACGCACACACGCACGCACGCACACATACACACACTCAAATACACACACATACGCACATACAATCTCTCTCCTCTTTCCTTATTCAAGTAAGTACTTTTCAACTGATCAAACAACAAGAACATAAAAGGAAACATACAGTCGCATGTCAACAGCAATGGTTATTAAACAGCGACTTTTATACATCATATAACAGAGCTAAATCACATGTGGACCACACTGGTTATCTATTTATGTAAACACAAAAAACAAAGAATGGAAAAAAATGCATAATGAAAATATTAATCCCATGTCAGTCACTAATCATACCGTAATCTAAAGGGGAGGTGGGGATCTTAATCCCCCGTAAGTGACAGTGGTGTTGTGGTTATCATAAGGTTCAAATCTATTCTTCCTTCCTTCCCTATAGTGGACAGTCATGATTCACCTACTGGTTACCTGACATGTTAGTATCCAGCATCCACTTTGACAATAAACAAACTTCCAGAATTTTAAACAATGTTGTTTTCAAAATGGACAGTGGATATTAACATCACATCAATTCAATCTCTTGAACAGAAAATAAGAGGGAAAAAAATCATAAAAACATAATCCGACGTCATCTTATCTCACACACACACACAAACACACATCGCCACCACCACCACATCACACACACACACACCACACCACCACACACACACACATACCACCACCACACACATACCACCACCACATAGACACACTCACACACATACACATACATACCACCACACACCACACACATGCATACCACCACACATACACACACACACACCACACACGCACATCACTTGTACATATCACAAAACAGCTGAATCAATGTGGACCATTATCTGTCCTTTCTTCTGTCCTGTAATGGACAGTCCTACTTCACTCTACTGTCATGGTGTTAGTGTACAACCACCATTTTGACAATAAACACAGTTCTCTATCAGTAAACAGTTTTCTTGTCATAATGGACGTTGACAATAAACACAGTTCTCTATCAGTAAACAGTTTTCTTGTCATAATGGACGTTGACAATAAACACAGTTCTCTATCAGTAAACAGTTTTCTTGTCATAATGGACGTTGACAATAAACACAGTTCTCTATCAGTAAACAGTTTTCTTGTCATAATGGACGTTGACAATAAACACAGTTCTCTATCAGTAAACAGTTTTTCTTGTCATAATGGACGTTGACAATAAACACAGTTCTCTATCAGTAAACAGTTTTCTTGTCATAATGGACGTTGACAATAAACACAGTTCTCTATCAGTAAACAGTTTTCTTGTCATAATGGACGTTGACAATAAACACAGTTCTCTATCAGTAAACAGTTTTCTTGTCATAATGGACGTTGACAATAAACACAGTTCTCTATCAGTAAACAGTTTTCTTGTCATAATGGACGTTGACAATAAACACAGTTCTCTATCAGTAAACAGTTTTCTTGTCATAATGGACGTTGACAATAAACACAGTTCTCTATCAGTAAACAGTTTTCTTGTCATAATGGACGTTGACAATAAACACAGTTCTCTATCAGTAAACAGTTTTCTTGTCATAATGGACGTTGACAATAAACACAGTTCTCTATCAGTAAACAGTTTTCTTGTCATAATGGACGTTGACAATAAACACAGTTCTCTATCAGTAAACAGTTTTCTTGTCATAATGGACGTTGACAATAAACACAGTTCTCTATCAGTAAACAGTTTTCTTGTCATAATGGACGTTGACAACAAACACAGTTCTCTATCAGTAAACAGTTTTCTTGTCATAATGGACGTTGACAACAAACACAGTTCTCTATCAGTAAACAGTTTTCTTGTCATAATGGACGTTGACAACAAACACAGTTCTCTATCAGTAAACAGTTTTCTTGTCATAATGGACGTTGACAACAAACACAGTTCTCTATCAGTAAACAGTTTTCTTGTCATAATGGACGTTGACAATAAACACAGTTCTCTATCAGTAAACAGTTTTCTTGTCATAATGGACGTTGACAACAAACACAGTTCTCTATCAGTAAACAGTTTTCTTGTCATAATGGACGTTGACAACAAACACAGTTCTCTATCAGTAAACAGTTTTCTTGTCATAATGGACGTTGACAATAAACAGTTCTCTATCAGTAAACAGTTTTCTTGTCATAATGGACGTTGACATCAAACACAGTTCTCTATCAGTAAACAGTTTTCTTGTCATAATGGACGTTGACAATAAACACAGTTCTCTATCAGTAAACAGTTTTCTTGTCATAATGGACGTTGACAATAAACACAGTTCTCTATCAGTAAACAGTTTTCTTGTCATAATGGACGTTGACAATAAACACAGTTCTCTATCAGTAAACAGTTTTCTTGTCATAATGGACGTTGACAATAAACACAGTTCTCTATCAGTAAACAGTTTTCTTGTCATAATGGACGTTGACAATAAACACAGTTCTCTATCAGTAAACAGTTTTCTTGTCATAATGGACGTTGACAATAAACACAGTTCTCTATCAGTAAACAGTTTTCTTGTCATAATGGACGTTGACAACAAACACAGTTCTCTATCAGTAAACAGTTTTCTTGTCATAATGGACGTTGACAACAAACACAGTTCTCTATCAGTAAACAGTTTTCTTGTCATAATGGACGTTGACAATAAACACAGTTCTCTATCAGTAAACAGTTTTCTTGTCATAATGGACGTTGACAATCAAACACAGTTTCTATCAGTAAACAGTTTTCTTGTCATA
Organism: Monoplex corrugatus; assembly: GCA_030674185.1. Lineage (NCBI taxonomy): Eukaryota > Metazoa > Mollusca > Gastropoda > Littorinimorpha > Ranellidae > Monoplex > Monoplex corrugatus. The sequence continues at coordinate 68,491,869 of JAPXFY010000022.1, forward strand.
ATGGACGTTGACATAAACACAGTTCTCTATCAGTAAACAGTTTTCTTGTCATAATGGACGTTGACAATAAACACAGTTCTCTATCAGTAAACAGTTTTCTTGTCATAATGGACGTTGACAATAAACACAGTTCTCTATCAGTAAACAGTTTTCTTGTCATAATGGACGTTGACAACAAACACAGTTCTTATCAGTAAACAGTTTGTAATGGATTGAATAACACAGTTTACAGAAACAGTTTTTGTCATAATGACGGCAAAAAAAGTCTCTATCAGTAACATTTTCTTGTTGACGTGACATAAACACAGTTCTCTATCGTAAACAGTTTCTTGTCTAATGGACGTTGACATAAACACAGTTCTCTATCAGTAAACGTTTTCTTGTCATAATGGACGTTGACAATAAACACGTTCTCTATCAGTAACAGTTTTCTTGTCATAATGGACGTTGACAAAACACAGTTCTCTATCAGTAAACAGTTTTCTTGTCATATGACGTTGACAAAACACAGTTCTTATCAGTAAACAGTTTTCTTGTCATAATGGACGTTGACATAAACACAGTTCTTTCAGTAAACAGTTTTCTTGTATAATGGACGTGACAAACAAGTTTTATCAGTAAACAGTTTTCTGTCATAATGGACGTTGACAAAACACAGTTCTCTATCAGTAACAGTTTTTTGTCATATGGACGTTGAAAAAACACAGTCTTATCAGTAACAGTTTTTGTCATAATGGACGTTGACAAAACAAGTTCTCTATCAGTAAACAGTTTTCTTGTCTATGGACGTTGACATAAACACAGTTCTTATCAGTAAACAGTTTTTTGTCATAATGGACGTTGACAATAAAACAGTTCTCATCAGTAAACAGTTTTGTCTAATGGACGTTGACACAAACACAGTTCTCTTCAGTAAACAGTTTTCTGTATAATGGACGTTGACAACAAACACAGTTCTTATAGTAAACAGTTTTCTTGTCATAATGGACGTTGACAAAAACACAGTTTTATCAGTAAACAGTTTTCTTGTCATAATGGACGTTGACACAAACACAGTTCTTATCAGTAAACAGTTTTCTTGTCATAATGGACGTTGACATAAACACAGTCCTATCAGTAACAGTTTTCTTGTCATAATGGCGTTGACAACAAACACATCTATCAGTAAGTTCTTGACGTTACAAACATTCTCATGACAGTTTTCAATTGTACCCTAACGTTTCTCATGGCTGAAACAGTTCTATCAGTAAACAGTTTTCTTTTAATGACGTTACAAAAACACAGTTCTCTATCAGTAAACATTTTTGTCATAATGGACGTTGACAAAAACACAGTTCTCTATCAGTAAACAGTTTTCTTGTCATAATGACGTTGAAAAACACAGTTCTCTATCATAAACAGTTTCTGCAAAGACGTTACATAACACAGTTCTCTATCAGTAAACAGTTTTCTTGTCATAATGGACGTTGAAAAACAGTTCTCTATCAGTAAACATTTTCTTTCATAATGGACGTTGAAAAACACATTCTCTATAAACAGTTTTCTTTCATAATGGACTTGACAAAAACACAGTTCTCTATCAGTAAACAGTTTTCTTGTCATAATGGACGTTGACAAAAACACAGTTCTCTATCAGTAAACAGTTTCTTGTCATAATGGACGTTGACATCAAACCAGTTCTCTATCAGTAAACAGTTTTCTTGTCATAATGGACGTTGAATAAACACAGTTCTTATCAGTAAACAGTTTTCTTGTCATAATGGACGTTGACAAAAACACAGTTCCTATCATAACAGTTTTCTGTCATAATGGACGTTGCAATAAACACAGTTCTCTATCAGTAAACTTTTCTTGTCATAATGGACTTACAAAAACACAGTTCTTTATAAATTTTTTGCATAAGGACGTTACATAAACACATTTCTTCATAAACGTTTTCTTGTAAAGGACTTTGACAATAAAACAGTTTCTATCAGTAACATTTCTGTCATATAGTAACAACACAGTTTTACATAAACATTTTTTGTCATAAGGCTTGCATAAACAAGTTCTAATAAACAGTTTTCTTCATAAGGACTTACATAAAAACAGTTCTATAAAAAGTTTTTCTTCAAATGACGTTCTAAAACAGTTTTATCATAAACTTTTCAGTAAAATTTCTTCAATAAAATGACTTTCACAGTAAACGTTTATAACATTTCTTTCAAAACGTTTCTAATCAGTCAAAAAACAGTTTTCTTCAAAAGTTGACTAACACAGTTCTACAAAACAGTTTTCTGCTAATGGACGTTGAAATAACACAGTTTCTATCATAAACATTTCTTATCGTCAAAATGCTTGACAATAAACAGTTCTTTCATAAACATTTCTTATCAAAAATTTTGACAATAACATCTCATCATAAACAGTTTTTTCATAATGGACTTGACATAAACACAGTTCTATCAGTAAAAATCTTTCATAATGGACGTTATGACAAAACAGTTTCTCATCAAAACAGTTTTCTGTCATAAGGACTTTTGCAAAAACAGTTCTCAATCAGTAAACAGTTTCTATCAAAATGGTTTTCAAATAGTCGTTACAAAAAACAGTTTCTCTTCAGAAAAATTTTTTGTCATAAACGTTGAATCAAAACAGTTCTCTATCATAAAAGTTTTTTGTCATAATGATTGAACACAATTTCTATCAGTAAACAGTTTTCTTGTTAATGGACGTTGACACACAACACTTCTTATAAAAGTTTTCTTGTCATAAGGACGTTGACAACAAACAAGTTCTCTATCATAAACAGTTTTCTTGTCATAATGGACGTTGACAAAAAACAGTTCTCTATCAGTAAACATTTTCTTGTCATAATGGACGTTGACAATAAACCAGTTCTCTATCAGTAAACATTTTCTTGTCATATGGACGTTGACATCAAACACAGTTCTCATATAAACAGTTTTCTTGTCATATGGACTGACATAAACAATTCTCTATCAAAACTTTTTCTTGTATAATGGACGTTACATCAAACACATTTTCTTCTAAAAACGTTTTCTTGAAAATGGTACGTTAAAAACAATTCTTTCAGTAAACAGTTTTCTGTCATAAGAGTTTACAAAACACGTTCTCTATCAGTAAACAGTTTTTATAATGGCGTTTAAACATTTCTTTATAAAAGTTTTCTTCATAATGGACTGCATCAAACACAGTTCTCATAAACTTTTCTTGTCAAATGGACGTTGTACACAACACAGTTCCTATCAGTAAACGTTTCTTGTCATAATGGACTTCACAAAACAGTTTCTACATAAACAGTTTCTTGTCATAATGGACGTTGACAAAAACAGTTCTTATCAGTAAACAGTTTTTGTCATAATGGACGTTGACATCAAACACAGTTCTCTATCAGTAAACATTTTCTTGTCATAATGGACGTTGACAACAAACACAGTCTCTTATAAACAGTTTTCTTGTCATAATGGACGTTGACAAACAAACACAGTTTCTATCAAAACAGTTTTCTTGTCAAATGGACGTTGACAAAAACACAGTTCTCTATCAGTAAACAGTTTTCTTGTCATAATGGACGTTGACATCAACATCAGGTCAAATAATTCGTATGGTTCTAAACTAACATGGACATGTTATTGTTTAAAGCCCAGCCGACTGCGCAGAGCTATATCAGGGCTATAAACGTTTCAAAACGTACAAATACTTCTACAGGAAAAAAATTAAAAAAATTAAGTACACATATCAATGCATTCCCACACATTATCTAAGGACATGCCCCTGGCGTTGGCTATTACGTCCAAGATATATTTTAGCACAGGGCATTTAAAAAATAACACACACACACACACATACATACACACACACATACACACACACACACACTCACACACACATACACTCACACACACATACACACACACACACACACACACTCACACACACACACACACTCACACACACACACACACACACACACACACACACACACACACACACACACACACACACAAGAAAACCCATAACTCTGTTTCAAAAAGAAAGATCTCAAGCTTATGTCAATTTATGGGACGCACATATGCACACACGCACGCGCAAACACACATACACACAAACATACACTCACGCACACACATACGTACGCATGCACACACATACAAACACACGCAAACACACACCATTCCCATGTCAACAAGAGTACCTTCCCATGTATACAACATTCCATTCATACAGCAATAAATTTATACAATGGAAAAAAAAAAAAAACCAGTCCCACGTCAACATAGCTGAATCAATGTGGACCATCATCTGTCCTGTAGTGGACAGTCATACTTCACTCTACTGTCATGGTGTTAGTGTCCAACCACCATTTTGAAAATCAATTTCTATATCAATCAAGTTTTCTTGTCATAATGGACGTTGACGCTAACATCAGGACAATTCAATGTTATGCTTGTAAAATATCATAGACATGTTACTGTTTAAAGCCCAGCCGACTTTGCAGAGTCATATCAGGGCCATAAAGTTTCAAAACATACACAATACTTCAACAGGAAAAAAAGAGAAAAAAATATCAACTACATATATCAATGCATTCGCACACATCAATTAAGGACATGCCCCTAGCCCTAGCCACTCTGTCCAATTTATCGCACACAGGATATGACATGACATGGAACAAAAAACAAAACAAAAATTGTTTCAAAAAGGAATTCACCTACACGCACAAACATACACACGCACACACACTAACACACACACACACTCACACTCTCACTCATTCACATTCACTCTCTCTCTCACACACACATACACACTCACACACACACACACACACACACACACACACACACACACACACACACACTCTCGCCCACAAAAACACAGTACACGCACACGCACACTGACATACATAGTAAAGCATCATGAGACTAGACGTTAAAAGAAATAAAAAGGATTTGGGAAACAGTGAATATTTAACATAATTATAAAATATATATATTTAAGAAAATCTTCACATTAATGCCATGTTCATTACGATTATGTCACAAAGCACCCACTCATTCAGCCACACACGCGCGCACGGATGCACGCACACACACACATACACGAGCGCGCGAGTGCGCACACATTCATTCACTCTTAACTACATTCGCACATACACGCGCGACCACATATACACATGCTTACCAACCATATGCTCGTCGGCACACGCTCACACACACACACACTCACACACACACGCACGCACGCACACACTTTATAATTATACACGCATACACGCACGCACACACACTCTCTCTCTGCCCCCCCCCCCCCCCCCCCTCCTATCGACATCCAACAAAAGTACTTTTCAATTAAAAAAAAAAACATATAACAGAGCTAAATCACACGTACACCACATTGCTGATCTGTTTATGTTAAAAAATAAATTAAAAAATGAAATTACTAATCCCATGTGAGTCACTGATTTTATGACAATTAAAGGGGGAAGAAGATAAACTCTAATTTATCCTCTGTGAAACACAGTCGCCTGTCAACAACAACAATGGTTATTTCAAAACGACATTTACACATGATAAATCAGAGCTAAATCAAATGTGGTCCACGCTGTTCATCTTTATATCCAAAAAAAAAAAAGTTCAAGTTCATATTGCTTATAGCCCAGCCGACTACTAGAGCCATACCAGGGCTAACAACACGTCAAAAACAGCAACCCAGTTAAGATAAAAGACAACAGTTAAAAACCAGGCTCTCTTTGCAAGTTTAGAATGCAATAGACCAAAAACAGTCGTAAAATAATATCAAGTGAAATCTGTTGATCTCTTGTAAAAACTGGACAATTGCATCAGGAGGGCCGTCTCGGAAGAGGTTCTCTAAGGAGGAGTCCGCCATGTAGTGAAAAAGAAAGACAAGATAAGAAAAGAAAAAGAAATCGACAAAAGAATGAATGAATCAAAAGAAAATGAAAATGCGAATAATGAAAATATTAATCCCATGTCAGTCACTGATCCTATGGTAATTTAAATGGGGAAGAAAAAGTCTCAATCCCCTGTGAGTAGAGGTTATCTTATGGCTCAAGTCTCTTTCTTTCTTTCCTATAGTGGATAGTCATGATTTAATGTTTTCATTACGGTTATATCACAGAACACCCACCCATCCAGACACACACACACACACACACACACACACACACACCTCACTCCGAATGTTAACAACCTTTCCTTTCATAAAACAACAACAGCAAATAAAAAGAAACACAGTCACATGTCAACAGCAATGGTTATTTCATAATGACTTTTTCACACATGGTAAAATAGCTCTTCATCCCATGTGGACCACACTTAAGACATTTCTACGTTAAAAATATTAATCTCAAGTGATAACCTCGAAAGAGGAGAAAAAAATATGCTACAAAAAAAAAAAAAGTCGCAAGGCAGTGTGCGATTGCAAAATTATAAAGTAATATTGAGGAAAACAAAATCTTGTTTCATAAATAAGATCATAAACCCATGTCATCTCATCACATAAACACACACACATACACACACACACACACACTCACACACAATCTCTACTTTTCTCTCGCTTGCTCGCTCTCTGTCTCAATCACCCCTGAAATATACACGCACATGCACGCACACACACATGCATACACACACGCACACACGGACACACGGGGAGGACAGCAGGGAGGCTGGAGTGCCTCACCAAGTATCCCGTGATGGCGATGGATCTGGCAAGGAGAACGCTCCTTGGATCTCGACAACAGCAATGTCGCCCATTTACACACACACACACACACACACACACACACACACACACACACACACACACACACACACACACACACACACCACACAATCGGAATCACCAAATCAGAAGGCCACAGCTCTCCTAATATTTCATGTACAAAACCAACAAAACAGCAATGTCCAGCTGAACGATGTTGGCGAAAGAGTCAACTGACTGTCAATACAAAAATAAGTCGAACACAGAAACTTCGTTAACGTGATTCTTAAGGCCAAATATCCTTATGACAAAATCAGTTTCTTATTGTTGTTTAAAGCCCAGCCGACTGCGCAGAGCCGTATCAGTGACTATAACCACTTCAAAACGTAAAAATTTCAACAGGGAAAAAAAAGAAAAAAATTCAGTACACATATCAATGCACTCGCGCGCATAATCTAAGGACTTGCCCCTGGCGTTGACCACTCCAATTTATCGCACAGGGGATTTAAAAAACACACCTGAATACCAATATAAGCATACCTAAGGACACAAACATAAAAACGGGCCTAAATTACCCAAAATTGCTTCTGCATATCTCACCTCCCTAGAGCCAAAATGCACTTAATTCATGTACCTAATTATCAACCCTAGGAACAAGTACGCAAGTACTGAAAGTCCAGCTTTATGAGTGATCAGACCAACAGTTTTGTTACTTGAATATCAGCTTGCCAAACTGTGACACAGAGGAGGCAGACATCCATGAACTTGTGATCTATTTGACACCTGGTCAGACACATTCTATTGTCCATCCACAGACGACAGAGCACGGTATCTGTTGCAACAGCCACGTGTCAGCGTAAACGGGGAATCTTCGAAATCAATAAAATACAATATTTTGTTTATATAGCGCAAAATCTTGATAAAATCAAATCTAAGCGCTAAAACAGACACACACGCACGCACGCACACACACGCACGCACGCACGCACACACACACGCGCACACGGCTATAAATGGGGAGAAAGAATAAAAGCAATGAAAAATTATAGAGCATATTATATACAATTATATATTGCAATGTGATTCCCCTCCGAGTGGAGACAGGCTGCAGAGGGGATTGAGTGAGGTCAGAAATTTATGCAGAGGAGAAAATGTGAGTTTTGAGAGCGGACTTCAAGGAGACAAAAGTAGGTTGCTGACGGACTGAGAGAGGAAGTTTGTTCCAGGAAAGTGGACCAGAAACAGAGAAGGCTCGTGGACCATAGGTATTGAGCTTAGTGCGTGGAAAGCGAAAAGTCAGAGGATCGGAGGCAGAGCGGAGGGTACGTGAGGGAACATAGATCTCAAGTAGACTTGACAGGTAATCGGGGGCTGCGTTATTGAGGCTTTTATAGCACATGGTGTCCAGTTTGTACTGTATGCGCTTTGATACAGGGAGCCAGTGAAGTTGTGCCAGAAGAGGAGATATGTGGTCAGCTTTTTTCTTTTTTAGTACAAGGCGTGCAGCATTGTTTTGAATGCGCTATAGGATGTGAATGGTGGAGGCAGGAAGACCAGACAGGAGTGAATTGCAATAGTCAATGCGAGACATTATGAAGGAGAGAACGAGTTTTGCAGTTGTTTCGACAGAGATACTTCCTGATCAGGCTTATACCATGGAGGTGATAGTAGCCCTGCAGATGGTTTTAGGGGACCGTGTCTACGGAGCATACAATGAAGTGGCAGCCACGCGTAGGCACGAGGCGTGTCTGGTTTCTGCGGCAGGGGGCCAAGCCAGACGGCACCACCTACACACAGATGCTGTTTGACACCATGCACTTGTCAGTCACTCAACTACTGCAGGTGATTCTGTCTGAAGGTTCCAACATCAACAACCAGAAAAATTACTTCTTGTGCAAGTGCAAGTGTAGGAAGCAAAATGACAGACTTCCACGAAAATATAGCTCTTCTCTTCTCTGATATTAACAAGAGCTTAGCTGTCGGAAGCTTCCAGCCCTGCTTCTCTCCCTTCGATGCGGCTTTCAAATATGCCCTGCTCCGTGGTGGTGGTTGTTGTTTGAAGCCCAGCCGACTACATAGAGCCTTATCAGGGCTATAACCACCTCAAAACATACATTTCAACAGGAAAAAAGTAAGAAAAGAAAACTAAAAACTAAGTACACATATCAATGCATTCGTGCATACAAATTGAAGCATACCTAAGAACACTAAAACTTATAAACTGGCACAAACATTGCTTCCGCATATCTCACCTCCCTAGAGCCGAAAATGCACTCAATACATGTACCCAATTATCAATCCTAAGTATGTAAGACTTTTCAAACACATACAGAAAATGATAGGAAGAAATAACAGAAAATGATAGGAAGAAATAACAGAAAATGATAGGAAGAAATAACAGAAAGCAAAATGATCAGAAAATGATAGGAAGAAATAACAGAAAATGATAGGAAGAAATAACAGAAAATGATAGGAAGAAATAACAGAAAGCAAAGGAGGAAGAAAAACAGTGACAGAAAAGAGGACATTTCTAGCACAGAATTCCCAGAAGGTGGGGATACTATTTTATACTAAAAGAGCCCCCGGCATCTCCACGAGGGGATGCTCCGTGGTTATGACTTCATTTCTGGCTACTGTCTCAGCCTCAACTGTGACCCTGACATGGCAATCGTGTATGAACCCGATAGCAGCTTTGACCTGATCAACCCTCATCAGTTCGTGACTAGACTTGATCCTCTGTCATTGGCGATCGAAGCCAAGTCCACGGCCATGATCAAACTCTTTCAGTTCAGTTCATACTGCTTACAGCCCAGCCGACTACTAGAGCCATATCAGGGCTAACACCACGTCAAAAAAAAAAACCCGTTAAGATAAAAGACAACAGTTAAAAACCATGCTCACCGTCAACCTTGCAAATCTAAAATGCAATTAAAGAAAAAACAGACGTGAAATCAGATCCTGTGAAATCTATTGATCTTTTAAAAACTGGAAAAATTGCATCAGGAGGGACGTCTCTGAAGAGGTTCTTTAAGAAGTCCGCCGTGTAGTGCTTTTGTCTCACATCGTACAAGTCCCAGCAATCGAGGAGGTGGTGTCTGATGCTCAACGGCTCATCACACGGTATACACCATGGTGCTTCTTCATTTTTTAAAAGGTACGAATGAGTGTAGGATGTGTGACCCGTGCGTAATCTACATAACACTGTCTCTTTCTTACGGTTTCCTGCAGCAGACGGGAGAATTTCTGTTCAGGTTTAGGGCGATCTGGAAAAGTTTGTTATCTGTCTGTTCATTCCAATCCTTCTGCCACAGATTTCTCACGTAACTGTGTACTTTCGATTTGACATCTGTGTAAGGGATCAAGGACTTAGACATCTTTTCCATGTGTCCTTCTTGGCCAGGTAGTCAGCCTTGATCAAATTCCTGCTGCCTCTGGGATGCTGGGTGAGGCAGGAACACGGAGAGAAGGCAGCTGGGGGGGGGGGGGGGGGGGAGAACTGACACGCTGGCCAGGATCTCTAACCCCAACTCTCTACAGACCCAGTGTCTGAAGACGATCAGGCGTACGCTGCGCCACCAAGGATCCCCCAGTCAGTGGTTTGAGAAAGCCGCACGCTCTATGCCACTGCCGCATGTTGTGAAGCAGAAGTTGATGTTGTCGGACCTGAAGGACCTCGTCCACAACGAATACATGACCCTGCATGAAGAGATTTACTACTTCAGCTTTGATCAACTAAGGATCCTTCCTTCTCAAAAATCAAGATCATGTACTTATCTCCCAAACACAAAGTAAATTATGTTTAAAACATGACGATGAGAATGTTCCCCAGCCCAGGACAACAAATTTGTTTTCTGTTTTTGTTTCTTTTTTTTTCATTCCTTTTTCTTTTCTTTTTTTTTCTTTCGTTTTGAGACACATTCCAAAATAATGATTTGTTGAAGTAACTGAATACGTAAGTAAAGGACGATACATAAAGACATAAAATAAACATGCACACATGCAGTGAAGTGGACGTAAGATAATGGATGTATTATCTAACGTTCTTGTCGTTGCTACTGTTTAAAGCCCAGCCGACTGCGCAGAGCCATATCAGGGCTATAACCGCTTCAAAACATACGAAACTTCAACAGGAAAAAAACAACAACGGAAAATTAAGTACACATATCAATGCATTCGCGCACATAATCAAAGGACATGCCCCCGCGTAGGACCATTCCGTCCGATTTACGCACAGGGAGATTTAAAAAACACCTGAATACAAATGTAAGCATACATAAGGACACCAAAACATAAAAACAGGCCTAAATTACCTAAAATTGCTTCCGCCATATTCACCTTCCCTAGAGCCAAAAATACAATTAATACATGTACCCAGTTATCAATCCTAAGAATGAGTACGCTAAGTTTTTATCGAACACATACAGTGGAATGGACCATAAAGCAGAAATGATAGTAGACAACGACAGAAAGCAAAGGAACAAGGCAGAAACAAAGATAATGACAGAAAAGAGGAAATTTCTGGCAGAGAATTTCCCGTCATGCGAGTTTTCTTGTTCAGCATGTGAATATGAAATATAATAAGATTTGCTATATAATTCTTAAACAATGGTATAATTTCCGAGGGATACTGTTACCTGAAAAAGCCCCCAGCATCCCCACGGGGGTCCGGCAACATCAAGGCCGCCACCTTCTTCAGCATCGTAAATTGGGACCTGATGTGCCAAGTGTACCAGCCACCTTTTGTCCCTACTGTCACACCCAAAACCTGACGGGCCATTTTGACCATACGGCGGTGACCCGCATACCCCGGTTACAGGTCTGGCAGGCTGCAAATGACCCGAACTTCCCCCAGGAAGAGGACAAAGCCCGGTTTGTGGAGCTGGAATACACACATCACAGGTGCCATGTGATTAAGAAGATCGCAGAGACCTCTACTTTTCCCGGGGACAGCACCATGAGGGCGGTGCCCATCCCTCGCTTCAAATTCATATTCACTTTTTTCTTTAACCAAGACTCAGAAAGGCAAGAAGGCTTTGGTCTTCAAGGGGTGGGACCTGGGAAATCAACCTCTCTCCAATGTTTTTTTTTTACAGGCCCGGACAAGTTACTGCCATGGAATCTTTAGCATGCGCAGCCAAAAGGCGCAGGGGTCCGACTCGGTTTTCATCCCCCTTCCAAAGGACTAGATGTTTTAGTTCGATTTTCCGGTCAAACTGAGCACAAAAGTCCAAGGCCTCTGCGGGGGGCAAACTCTGGAACCTCGCGCTATTTTGACCATACGGCGGTGACCCACATACCCTGGTCACATGTCTGGCAGGCTGGAGTTGACCCAAACTTCCTCCAGGACAAAGCCCGGTTTGTGGGGGCTGGAATACACATATCCGTCACTGCAGTCGGCACAAGAGAGACCAACTGCTTCAGTTTCACCTTCTCAAGATGATGCCTTGGCGCCATAGAGATAGACTGGCTTGTACTGACGCCACTCAGATAGCATGTACTGGTTTACCTTCTACGTTTTAATGTTTACTTTGTACAATTTAATGTTTACTTTGTATGTTTTAATGTTAACTTTGTACATTTTAATGTTTCTGCTACCTCATTTATACATCGTGTTTCTGTGAGGGCTGGGGAAGATTTTCATTCTTATTGTTGTTTAAAGCCCAGCTGCCCGCGTACAGCCATATCAGGGCTACAACCGCTCCAAAGCATAAAACCCCACCAGGAAAAAAAAGAAAGAAAACTAAGTGCACATATCAATGCATTCGCGTACACAATCCAAGGACATGCCCCTGGCCGTTGACCACTCCGATCCAATTTATCGCACAGGGGATTTAGAAAACATACCTGAATACAAATTTAAGCATACCTAAGGACACCAACACATAATATAAAAACGGCCCTAAATTATCTAAAATTGCTTCCGCATATCTCACCTCCCTACAGCCAAAATTACATTTAATGCATGTACCCAATTATAATCCTAAGAAAAAGTACGTAAGACTTTATCAAACACATATAGGTAAATGGACCACAAGGCAGAAAATGATAAGAAACAAAGGAACAAGGCA
>JAPXFY010000022.1:68509665-68512165 GCA_030674185.1 Monoplex corrugatus
TTTCTGCTGTCAATGACAATGCACAACATCGTTTCTTCTACGAGTATGGCTACGCCTCAAACGCTGAAATGTTCCGCCCGGTCGTCTGGAAAAGGATGTAGCATTCAAAATGTCCATTTTGCCACCCACAGTAGGTCTGTCCACTTCAGTACAACTATTTGAAGTAGCATTTTCAAGCCACAATGAAATATTTTTGCCGTTGTAAAATTTGAATGTTCCTCCATCATGGAATAAGTTGCGAGTCGGAAGCAGATAGAAAAAAAAGAGCAAGTTTTAAAATGTCTGCCGGATGAACGAGTTCACTTCGCACGAGAATTACGGTTATTTCGTGAAGCTTTTTTGTTGTTGTCATTGTTGTTGTTTGAATGTGTTGTAACTGACTATGGTCGCGTTTTTCTCGCTGTTTTCTAGAAAATGGTGTGTTTGCCAGCGTGTGTGTGTGTGTTTTCTTCGCCCCCCCTTTTTTTTTTAAACCAGTGTGTTTTCAGTAACCTGATTGTTTAATTGATAATGTTTATAAATGTTAAAATTGAGAACATGAATATGCATGGCGGAAGCTTAAATCTACTCGCTCTGAGTTTGCTTCGCTTCATTTGCATATCTCGGGTTGCTTTTAATTTTCTTTGTCGATCGGTTAGGCTTGAAACTGAGCTGTGTTTTCTCTGTCCTGTTTTAGATGGAGCTGGAAAGAAATAAAAACGATGAATAGTTTGTAGACTGCCAACACGCGTTTCTACAAATTATAAAAAATCCACCTCTTCACCCCTCACCCTCACCCCCACCCCCACCCCCACCCACCCCAAAACAAGAACAAAACCAACAGCAAAAAACTAAACAAAACAAAACTAAACATACAAACAAGAAACGACACAGAATTTGATCCATCGATTTAACCCTTTGACTCCTGCACCCTATCCACCAACAGCACAAACTTAACCCTTTGACTCCCTCATCCTATTCACCAGCATCATGCAGGAAGCTGGTGGATAAGGTGAAGGAGTCAAAGGGTTAAGTTTTTGCTTTGCCAGCATGATTGACAGTGCAGGATGCTGGTGGACAGGGAGCGGAAGTCAAAGATTAAAGTCGTGAAAAGGTAACCATAGTAATAGTAACAGTTTCAGTTTCTCAAGATGACGTCTCCGCGCTTGGAATGAATTCCATATGCACTAACGTCACAGGTGCCATGCAATGGAGAATATCCAGAATGATCACGGCACAAGCCTTAAGCCTTCACATAAACCCATAAGCTGGCCAGGTTCTGAGGTCTTACCCAGATAATTTCATAATCCTGGGGTCGTAGGGGAGTGAGGTAGCAGACACCCAAAACGTTTCCCGGGGCCAGCACCACGACGGCGGCGTCCATCACCCTCCCTTGCTTCCAATTCATCTTCATATTCACTTTTATTTTTAATCAAGACTTCAGAAAAGCAAGAAGTTAATTGGTCTTCAAGGGGTGGGACCAGGGAAATCAACCAATCTCTACGATGTAATTTACCAAGGCAGCTGGGCAATGCCCTAATCTTCACGATTTTCAACTGCTGTGGGATCTTTAGCGTGCGCAGCCAGAAGGCACACGGGTCCGCCTCGTTTTTCGTCCCCTTCCGAAGGACAGGACGTTCAGTTCGAATTTCCGGTCAAAGTGAGGAGAAAAGTCGAAGCCTCTACGGGGAGCGAACCCTGGAACCTGGAATTTAGTTATTGGCAGGCGAACGTCTGAACCATTCTGCCACTGTTCTCCATAATAGTAGCAGTTGTAGTATAGATACATTAAGTAGAGATTATTGATAAGTAGCCTACAGAATACACTTTAAGAACGCACGAGGCCCATCGTCTTCACCAACTTTTTGATCTGAAACATAAAAGAAAAACAACACGAAGATAAATCGATGGCAACAACATAAGGAATCGGGTTTTAATCAGGTGTGTATAGTGAAACGTTTCAGTCACTGTGAAATACTCTCCCATGACTGATCTGACTTCTGAACAAGTAAGAAGGCTAATTATCCCTCTTATTCCCTAACCAGTCGCCGTGGTGTAGTGGTTAACGCAACGGACTACCGACTGGAAGGTTGTGGGTTCAAATCCCCATCAGTACCTTCAAAAATCATTGTGAGATTTTTCGGCTCTAACCGGCTCCTACCCAGAGTTGGGCGTGCTATGGACTCATTGGGAAGACTGGAACCACACAGTCGAGTCTCATCCACTTCACGGATACGTCATTGAGGGTGTTGCTCAAATCTTCTGACCAGCACCACAGGTGTCTGTATCTCTCTGGCCTGGTTGACGCCAGGATATCTTATGATAGTAAGCGTAGAGTACAACCCTGTCACACAGTCTCAATCGTATATGAAACTCCATAGCATCATGATTATCATTCACATCGACATCATCATCATCGCATAATATAAACTGTTCCAGCTTCTGTGGCCATTAAAGTGGTGAAGAAAATGGGACGAAAAAAGAAACCTTCGATTCCCGCACCCTGTCCACCAGCTGAAAA
>JAPXFY010000022.1:68514665-68522165 GCA_030674185.1 Monoplex corrugatus
CACATTGACTTTGCGAAGGACAACATCTGGACATTTCTATATCAAAACGGAGATTTTAAGAATGGCTTGGCCACTGTGTCTTTTTTTGTGTTTGTTTTTTTGTTTTTGTTTTGTTTTTGCTCTCTCGTGTGGATAAAATGTTTGCGTACTCGTGCGCGTGGTCGTATATGTTTCTCTGAGATCATCAATGTACACTCACTACAGAAACCAGAGCGAAGGTAAAAGCGTGATGAACTCACCATACAAACAAACCAACACACTGACCATCCACGCGCCAGTGACTCTCCTCCACCTGGGCATCATTGAAGCGTAGTACTCGCTTACCTCCCCTCAGACAGGTTGAAGGGATTCTAAACTTGCTGTAACTGATAATTAGACACGGCACATTTTAGTTCTATTGTGTGTGTTTTATTTTCGTCTCTGGCTCTGTCTCTCTGTCTCTGATTCTCTCTGTCTCTCTGTCTCTTATTCTCTCTGTCTGTGTCTCTTTGTTGTTGCTTTTATGTTTGTCTCTGTCTCTGTCTCTTTGTTGTTTCTTTTATGTTTGTCTCTATCTCTGTCTCTTTGTTGTTTCTTTTATATTTGTCTCAGTCTCTGTCTCAGTCTCTGTCTCTGTCTCTGTCTCGTTGTTGTTTCTTTTATGTTTGTCTCTGTCTCTGTCTCTTTGTTGTTTCTTTTATATTTGTCTCAGTCTCTGTCTCTGTCTCTTTGTTGTTTCTTTTATATTTGTCTCAGTCTCTGTCTCTGTCTCTGTCTCGTTGTTGTTTCCTTTATGTTTGTCTCTGTCTCTGTCTTTGTCTCTTTGTTGTTTCTTTTATATTTGTCTCTGTCTCTGTCTCTTTGTTGTTTCTTTTATGTTTGTCTCTGTCTCTGTCTCTGTTTCTTTGTTGTTTCTTTTATGTCTGTCTCAGTCTCTGTCTCTTTGTTGTTTCTTTTATATTTGTCTCTGTCTCTGTCTCTTTGTTGTTTCTTTTATGTTTGTCTCTGTCTCTGTCTCTGTCTCTTTTTGTTGTTTCTTTTATGTTTGTCTCTGTCTCTGTCTCTTTGTTGTTTCTTTTATATTTGTCTCTGTCTCTGTCTCTTTGTTGTTTCTTTTATATTTGTCTCTGTCTCTGTCTCTGTCTCTTTGTTGTTTCTTTTATGTTTGTCTCTGTCTCTGTCTCTTTGTTGTTTCTTTTATGTTTGTCTCTGTCTCTGTCTCTGTCTCTTTGTTGTTTCTTTTATGTTTTGTCTCTGTCCTCTGTCTCTTTGTTGTTTCTTTTATGTTTGTCTCTGTCTCTGTCTCTTTGTTGTTTCTTTTTGTCTCTGTCTTGTCTCTGTCTTTTGTTGTTTCTTTTATGTTTGTCTCTGTCTCTGTCTCTCTTGTTGTTCTCTTTTATTTTCTCTGTCTCTTCTTGTTCTTATTTGTCTCTGTCTGTCTCTTTGTTGTTTCTTTTATGTTTGTCTCTGTCTCTGTCTCTTGTTGTTTCTTTTATGTTGTCTCTGTCTCGTCTCTTTGTTGTTTCTTTATGTTTGTCTCTGTCTCTTTGTTGTTTCTTATGTTTGTCTCTGTCTCTGTCTCTTTGTTGTTTCTTTTATGTTTGTCTCTGTCTTGTCCGTCTCTTTGTTGTTTCTTTTATGTTTGTCTCTGTCCTCTGTCTCTTTGTTGTTTTTTTATGTTTGTCTCGTCTCGTCTCTGTCTTTTTTGTTTTCTTTATGTTTGTCTCTGTCTCTGTCTCTTTGTTGTTTCTTTATTTTGTCTCTGTCCTGTCTCTGTCTCTTCTCTTTGTTGTTTCTTTATGTTTGTCTCTGTCTCTGTCTCTTTGTTGTTTCTTTATGTTGTTCTGTCTCTGTCCTTTGTTGTCTTATTGTCTCTGTCTCTGTCTCTTTGTTGTTTCTTTATGTTTGTCTCTGTCTCTTCTCTCTCTTTGTGTTCTTTTATGTTTGTCTCTGTCTCTGTCTCGTTTCTTTGTTTTTCTTTTATGTTTGTCTCTGTCTCTGTCTCTTTTGTTGTTTCTTTTTGTTTGTCTCTGTCTCTGTCTCTTTGTTGTTTCTTTATGTTTGTTCTGCCTGTCTCTGTCTCTGTCTTGTTGTTTCTTTATGTTTTCTCGTCTCTGTCTCTTTGTTGTTTCTTTTATTTTGTCCTGTCTCTGTCTCTGTCTCTTTGTTTTTTTCTTTTTATTTGTCTCTGTCTCTGTCTCTTTGTTGTTTCTTTTATGTTTGTCTCTGTCTCTGTCTCTTTGTTGTTTCTTTTATGTTTGTTTGTCTCTGTCTCTGTCTCTTTGTTGTTTCTTTTATGTTTGTCTCTGTCTCTGTCTCTTTGTTTTTCTTTTATGTTTGTCTCTGTCTCTGTCTCTGTCTCTTTGTTGTTTCTTTTATTTTGTCTCTGTCTCTGTCTCTTTGTTGTTTCTTTTATGTTTGTCTCTGTCTGTTTTTGTCTCTGTCTCTTTGTTGTTTCTTTTATGTTTGTCTCTGTCTCGTCTTCTTTGTTGTTTCTTTTATTTGTCTCTGTCTCTGTCTCTTTGTTGTTTCTTTTATGTTGTCTCTGTCTCTGTCTCTTTGTTGTTTCTTTATGTTTGTCTCTGTCTCTTCTCTGTCTCTTTGTTGTTTTTTTATGTTTGTCTCTGTCTTTTTGTCTCTTTGTTGTTTCTTTTATGTTTGTCTCTGTCTCTGCTCTTCTCTTTGTTGTTTCTTTTATTTTGTTGTCTCTGTCTCTGTTGTCTCTTTGTTGTTTCTTTTTTTTGTTTCTTTGTTCTCTGTCTTCTCTTTTTGTTTCTTTTATGTTTGTCTCTGTCTCTGTCTCTTTGTTGTTTCTTTTATGTTTTCTCTGTCTCTGTCTCTTGTTTTTCTTATGTTTGTCTCTGTCTCTGTCTCTTTGTTTTTCTTTTATGTTTGTCTCTGTCTCTGTCCGTTGTCTTTGGGTTGTTTTTCTTTATGTTTGTTCTCTCTGCTCTCTCTTTTGTTCTTTTATTTTGTCTCTGTTTTCTTTGTGTTTCTTTATTTTGTCTTCCTGTCTCTTTTGTTTTTTTTTTCTCTGTTTTCTCTTTGTTTTCTTAGTTTTGTCTCTGTCCTGTCCTTTTTGTTCTTTTTTCTCCTGTCTCTTTGTTGTTTCTTTTTTTGCTCTGTTCTGTTCTTTGTTGTTTCTTTGTTGTCCTCGTCTGTTTCTTAGTTGTTGTCTCGTCTTGTGTCTCTGTCTCGTTCTTTGTTTTAGTTTTTCGTGTCTGTCTTTGTTGTTTTTATGTTTCTCGTCTGTTCTTTGTTTCTTTTTTTTGTCTTGTTCTGCCTTTGTGTTTTTATGTTGCTGTTCTGCTCTTTTTTTTATTTGTTCTGTTTGTCTCTTTTGTTTTTATTGCTCTGTCTTCCTTTTGTTTTTTTTGTCTGTCTCTTCTTTGTTTTTTTATGTTTCTCTGTCTCTGTCTCTTGTTTCTTTATTGTCTCGTTCTGTTCTTTTTTTTTATTTTGTCTCTGTCTCTGTCTTGTTCTTATGTGTCTCTGCTCGTCTTTTTTCTTTTAGTTTGTTCTTCTTGTTTTTTGTTTGTCTCTCTCTGTTCTTGTTTTCTTTTGTTGTCTGTCTCGTCCTTTTTCAGTTCTGTTTTCTGTTGTTCTTATGTTGTCTCTGTCTGTTCTTGTGTTTCTTAGTTGTCCTGTCTCTGTCTCTTTTGTTGTTTCTTTTATGTTGTCTCTGTCTCTGTCTCTTTGTTGTTTTTTTATGTTGTCTCTTCTCTGTCTCTGTCTCTTTGTTGTTTCTTTTATTTTTCTCTGTCTCTTGTCTCTTGTTGTTTTTTTTTTTGTCTCTGTCTCTGTCTCTTGTTGTTTCTTTGTTTGTCTCTGTCTGTCTCTTGTGTTTTTATTTTCTGTTCTTTGTCCTTGTTGTTTCTTTTATGTTTGTCTCTGCTCTGTCTGTTCTTTGTGTTCTTGTTTGTCTTCTCTGTCTCTTTGTTTTTTTTTGTTTTTGTCTCTGTCTTCGTTGTTTCTTTTATGTTTTCTTGTCCTGTCTCTTGTTTCTTTTATGTTGTCTCTGTCTCTGTCTCTTTGTTGTTTCTTTTATGTTTGTCTTTCTGTTCTGTCTCTTTGTGTTTTTTGTTTCTTGTCTCTGTCCTTTTTGTTTCTTTTGTTTTCTTGTCTCTGTCTCTTTTTTTCTTTATTTGTCTCTCTGTCTCTTTGTTTTTTTTATTTTTGTGTCTCTTTTTTTTTTGTTCTGTCTCTTCTTTTTTTTTTTATTTTCTCTTCTGTCCTGTTTCTTTTGTCTCTGTCTCTTTCTCTTTTGTTTTTTTCTCTTTTCTTTTTCTTATTTTGTCTCTGCTCTTCTTTTTTGTTTCTTATGTTGTCTTGTCTCTGTTTTTTTTCTTTGTTCTCTCTCTGCTTTCTGTGTTTCTTTTATGTTTGTCTTTCCTGTCTTTGTGTTTCTTTATGTTGTCTTGTCTCTGTCTCTTTGTTTTCTTTTTTGTTCTGCTCTGTCTTTGTTTTTTTTTGTCTCTGTCCTGTCTCTTTGTTGTTTCTTAGTTTCTGTCTTGTTTTTTTTTTTTTTTTTTCTGTCTCTGCCCTTTTTGTTTTATGTTTGTCTGTTCTTGTGTTTCTTTTGTTGTCTCTGTCTCTCTCTTTTGTTTTTTTATTTTGTCTCTGTCTCTTTTTTTTTTTCTTTATGTTTGTTCTGTTGTTTCTTTTTGTTTGTTTTTGCTCTTCTTTGTTTTTTTTTATGTTTGTCTCTGCTCTGTTCTTTTTGTTTCTTTGTTTGTCTCTGTCTTTCATCTTTGTTGTTTCTTTTATTTGTCTCTGTCTTCTCTTTGTTGTTTTTTTTTTGTTCTGTCTCTGTCTCTGTCTCTTTGTTGTTCTTTTTTTTTTCTTCTTCTCTGTCTCTTTTTGTTCTTTTTGTTGTCTCTTCTCTTTGTTTTTCTTGTTTGTTTTGTTGTCTGCTTTCTTTGTTGTTTTTTATGTTTGTCTCTGTCTCTGTCTCTTTGTTGTTTCTTTTTTTTGTCTCTGTCTCTGTCTCTTTGTGTCTTTTGTTGTTCTTTTGTTTTTTGTTTCTTTTTGTTTGTTCTTTTGTCTTGTTTGTCTTTTATTTTTTGTTCTTTTTTTTCTTTGTTGTTTCTTTTGTTTTTTTGTCTGTCTCTTTTTGTTTCTTTTTTGTTGTCTTTTTTTGTCTCTTTTTGTTTCTTTTTGTTTCTTTGTTTGTCTCTTGTTGTTTTTTTTATGTTGTCTCTGTCTCTTTCTGTTTGTTTTTTTTTTGTCTCTGTCTCTGTCTCTTGTTTTTCTTTTTGTTTGTCTCTGTTCTTTGTTTTCTTTTTTTGTCTCTGTCTCTGTCTCTTTTTGTTTCTTTATGTTTGTCTCTGTCTCCTTCTTTTTTGTTTTTTTATGTTTGTCTCTGTCTCTGTCTCTTTTTGTTTTTTTATGTTTTCTCTGTCTCTTCTCTTTTGTTTTTTTGTTTCTTTGTTTTTCTTTCTTTCTTGTTTCTGTCTGTCTTTGTTTCTTATGTTTTGTCTGTCTTTGTCTCTGTCTGTCTGTCTTTTGTTCTCTTCTGTCTGTCTCTGTCTCTGTCTCTGTCTTGTTGTTCTTTTATGTTTGTCCTGTCTGTCTTTGTCTCTCTTTTTGTTCTCTTCCTCTGTCTCTTTGTTGTTCTTTGACTGTCTTGTCTGTTCTGTCGTTGTTCTCTCTTATTTTCTCTTCTCCTGTCTCTTTCTTGTTTCTTTCCACCTGTCTTTCTCTCTGTCTCTGTCTGTCTGTCTATCTGTCTGTTCTCTTATGTTGTCTCTGTCTCTGTCTCTGCTCTCTTGTTTTTGCTTATGTTGTCTCTCTGTCTCTGCTGCTTGTCTGTCTGTCTTCTGTGTCTCTTCTCCTTCTTCTTTGTTCTTTCTTTTTGTCTTGTCCCTGTCTCTCTGTCTCTGTTTGTCTGTCTTCTGTCTTGTTGTCTCTGTCTCTTCTGTGTTTCTTTTCTCGCTCTGTCTCTCTGTCTCTGTCTTTGTCTGTTCTTTTATGTTGTCTCTGTCTCTGTCTCTTTTGTTTCTTTATTTGTCTCTTCTCTGTCTCTGTCTCTTGTTTCTTTATGTATGCTCTGTCTTCTATTTGGTTTTTCTTTATGTTTGTCATCTCTGTCTCTGTCTTTGTTTGTCTTATGTAGTTGGCTCTGGTTGTCTCTTTGTGTTCTTTATGTTTGTCTCTTTTTGTTTCTTTTATAATAGTCTCTGTACTCTGTCTCTTGCAAGTTCTTATGCTTTTCACTCTGTCCTGTCTCTTTTTGTTTCTTTATCTTGTTCAGTCTCTGTCTCTGTCTCTTTGTGTGTTTTATGCTGTGTCTCAGTCTCTGTCTCTGTCTCTTTGTGTTTGTGTTTATGTTTGTCTCAGTCTCTGTCTCGTTCTCTTTGTTGTTTTTTTATGTCTGTCTCTGTCTCTGTCTCTTTGTTGTTTTATTTTATGTTTGTCTCTGTCTCTGTCTGTTGTTGTTTCTTTTATGTGTTATGATCTTGTCTAGTCCTGTCTCTGTCTTATGAGTTGTCTCTGTCTCGTTCTGTCTCATCTCTGTCTCTGTCTATGTAGCTCTGTCTCTGTCTCTGTCTCTGTCTGTGCAAGAGTACTGTATGTGTAGGCTGTATACGTCTGTATATGTGTGTGGTATGGAAGATTGTGTTGTGTGTGTGTGTGTGTGTGTGTGTGTGTCTGTGTGGCGGCGCGCGCGCGCGGCGTGTGTGAGTGTGCTTTTTATTCTGTGTGTGTTTTGGTGTGTGTTGTGTGTGTACATTTGTGTGAGTGATATTGCTGTTGTGTCGTAGTGTGCGTGTAGTATGTTAGTTGTGTGTGTGTGGTGTTGTGGGCGTAGGTGTGTATGTATGTAGAGATGTGTAGGTAGTGTGCGTGTGGTGTGTGTATGTGGTTGTTGGTGTGTGTGTGTGTGTGTGTGTGTGTGAGGGGTGTTGGTGGTGTGTGTATGTGTTTGTGCGCGTGTGTATGTGTAGTGCGTTGTGTGCGTGTATTGTGTGTACGTGTTGTGTGTGTGTGTATGTGTGTGTTTATGCGTTAGGTAAGCCAACACGCTTCACTGAGCACAAAGTACATGTCAAAAGGTGGACATGGATACTATCTCCGTCTGTCTGTAAGTCTGACTGTCTGTCTATCTGTCTGTCTGTCAGTGGGTCTGTTTATCTGTCTGTCTGCCTATCTCTTGGGTACAAAATACTTGATCCACAAAATTGTCAGAAGAGCGCTCCCTGTTATTACGTTTCCACCTGAGAAGTTTCGTGGTTCTCTCTGTCCCTGTGCACCTTCCTCTCTCTCTCTCTGTCTGTCTCTGTCTGTCTGTCTGTCTGTCTGTCTCTTGTTCTCCGTCTCTTCATGTCTCTCCTCTGTCTGCCCGTCTCCTCTCTTCTCTCTTTTCTTTCTCTCTCTCTCTCTCTCTCTCTCTTTCTCTCGCTCTCTGTCTCTGTCTCTCTTGTTCTACGTCTCTCTCAGTCTCTC
Source organism: Monoplex corrugatus (assembly GCA_030674185.1). Lineage (NCBI taxonomy): Eukaryota > Metazoa > Mollusca > Gastropoda > Littorinimorpha > Ranellidae > Monoplex > Monoplex corrugatus. Next base: position 68,522,091 of record JAPXFY010000022.1, read on the forward strand.
TCCCTCTGTCTGCCCGTCTCTCTCTCTGTCTCTGTTTCTCTCTCTCTCTGTCTCTGTCTCTCTTATTCTACGTCT
>JAPXFY010000022.1:68532165-68549665 GCA_030674185.1 Monoplex corrugatus
TGTGTGTGTGTGTGTGTGGTGTGTGTGTGTGTGTGTGTGTGTGTGTGTGTGTGTGTGTGTGGTATGTCTATCTTCTGTCTGTTCTACCTACGACCTACTACTACTATCTACTATCTATCTATCATCTATCCTCTATCTATGTATCTATGTTCTATCTAACCAAAGCTAAGGTTAAAGTCACTGGGCATAAAATTGCTTGAAATTAGCACGTTTCACGAGGGTCTATGAAAAGAACTTTCCCGGGAACGCATGAAATTCTCTTTATTTATTTAAACTTCTGTTTCTACAGTTGTGAAAGCCTACTATTGTCCTCGTCTTACGTCAAGTCATAATATACACGATTCTTCTTGAAAGTCAAAGTGACCTTGGCTTATGAAGAAAGGGAGAGTTTTCGAGTGGCTTGACCATCTGGCATTCTCATTTTCAATGTCGCTTAGACTAGACTTTCATATCATTGCAGCCCTAGGTCGAGCATTAAGCACTTTTTGTCAAGTCTGACATTTAAATTAAAACAAGTTTTATTTTGTCAGCTTTAAAAGGGATGCCACCTCCATGTACGTTCACGTTCTTTGTTACGTTTAACAAAGACATTCATGCCCCACAGAAGTTTACTTATGTCAAACTTTTTTGCCGTCTACCTTCACCCCTTCCATCCTTACAGTTTTGTACTTGGCAGGTCTGAAAGTTACTGTGTTTTTGCCGTATGAAAGTGTATTTAAATTAACTCATAACATCCTCCCCGTTTCTGTCTTTGTAAGGCGTATCCCTGCTGTCAGCGGTAAAAGTCTTTAATTAAAACACACACAAGGGACACACAGTTCGTCTTGATTTATAGGCCACAAACTGTCGCTATTAACCCGGCATTCATTAAGCGCCTAGGCTGTGAAGTCACTTCTTCCTTTTACAACCAAAAGAGGTGTTTTTAAAAAAAAAATAAAGCTCGCTTTAACCCTTTGACTCCCGTATCCTGTCCACCAGCATGTTAACCATGCTAGCAAAGCAAAACCTTAACCCTTTTGACTACCTTACCCTATCCGCCAGCACTCTACATTGTTAACCATGCTAGCAAAGCAAAACCTTAACCCTTTTGACTACCTCACCCTATCCGCCAGTATTCTACATTAACCATGCTAGCAAAGCAAAACCTCAACCCTTTTGACTACCTCATTCTATCCACCAGCATTCTGCATTGTTGACCATGCTAGCAAAGCAAAACCTTAACCCTTTTGACTACCTTACCCTATCCACCAGCATTCTACATTGTTAACCATGCTAGTAAAGCAAAAACTTAACCCTTTTGACTACCTTACCCTATCCACCAGCATTCTACATTGTTAACCATGCTAGCAAAGCAAAAACTTAACCCTTTTTTCTCCCATTCTATGGCGAGGGAATCAAAGGAATAAGTTTTTGCAGTTGGTGGATAAGAGTGCAGGAATCGAAAGGTTAAATCTCTCTTGTTGACTGTTACACCACTTTCTCTCTTGTGCATTGTTCGTTAAAAGCTGACTGGAATAAAGATTGCAAAGTGGATTGAAATATTGTTTGTCACCAAGTGTCATTTTTCTCAAAATTCAAATAAACTTTCCCTTTTTAACCGGGGGGAGGGGTGAAGCTATAAAACTTTGTATGAAGGAGCTTACATTGCTAATGTACTGTGTAAATGCCAACGAATTAAGCAACTCTTATCTTAAATCTAACATCTTGTTCGTAATAGTCTCTCCTAAACTCTGTAGATGTTAGAACTGAACAAAATGGCAGTTAGAAAAGATTTATGCAGTTTTTATATTTTCTTTAGGTTTTGAATATGTCTACATCAGTCGATGATAAAACTAAACAAAATGGCAGTTGGAGCAGAATTTACTGTTTCTTTTCTTTAAGTTCCGAGTATGTCCAATGATCCGATCATTTCCTCCTTCTAGACAATCGAAAAATTGTCCACTTCTTACACACATTTCTATACAACCGAATACTCGGTTCACTTAATGTAAAACTCTAGAAAAATGAAATATTGGTCCACTGCAAGTGCAAAGTTCGAGAAAATCAGTAATTTAGTCCGCTTCTGCTTCAAGTACAAAGTTCTAGAAAACCAAAAATTCAATCTATTTAAAAAATACAACTTTTTGAAACTATTTATAAAATGCAAACAAATGAGGAATACTGCTCTGAACGCAAAGTTTTAATCAAACAAAAGCAGAGTTAAAAATATATGCAAAGTATTGCATCGTACCGTTTCAATTTTCAGTACAAAAGAAAACATCAAAAATACAATAATCATACCGGAAACACACACCTGTTCATAACCAGCACGTGAGACGAAAAATCGGGAGAAGTAAAACCTAACTTCAATGCATATTCACAACAAAATTATGCAGCTCCCCCACCACACCATCATACACTCTTCTCCATTTATCAACGGAATGGCAACAGCATTGACAAAATATTGCATTCCATGAATTATATACATCTGAACCCAATGACGGCTACACTGTGACGATATTGCAGGATCTGAACATCAGCATCCCTCAAAAAATGAATACGCAGAATAGCAAGCAGTCAGTGGAATTGCAAACATAAGATCGGCACGTGTCAACTATACCTGGCTCAATCTTCACCTCTTTTCAGTGTACACGGAACCAATCATGCATTGTTTATTACTTAAAGCGACAAACAGAAGCTGTAATAACATATACATCAAATGATATGACGTTAAACATGTTGTGATAGTAATATACCGCTGTACAGATCTATCACTGCCTCTTGGTGAGATGAGATTCTAAACAATGTAAAATGTACAAAAACGAAGAAGGAGAAAAAAGAAGAAGAAAAAGAGGACGAGGAAAAAGATAAGATAGAAATAAAATAAATGACATAAAGACAAAAAACAACAAGAAGAAGAAGAAGAATGCGAAGAAGAAGAATGCGAAGAAGAAGAATGCAAAGAAAAGAAGAAAAGAAGAAGAAGAAGAATGCGAAGAAGAAGAATGCGAAGAAGAAGAATGCGAAGAAGAAGAATGCGAAGAAAAGAAGAAAAGAAGAAGAAGAAGAATGCGAAGAAGAAGAAAGAAGAAAACAAGAAAAGAAGAAGAAGAAGAAGAAAGAAAAAAGAACAAGAAGAAGAAGAAGAAGAAGAACAAGAAGAAGAAGAAAAAGAAAAAGAACAAGTGGAAGAAGTAGAAGAATGCGAAGAAGAAGAATGCGAAGAAGAAGAAGAAGAAGAAGTGAAAACAGAAGCAAAAGAAAGAATTAACAATGACGGAAACACAAAAAGGACGAAAAAATTAAAGCAAAGAAGAATCGATACGAAAGTGCAAGAGAAGAAAAAGAAAACATCTATTGGAATGAAAAAAAAAATGAAAAGAAATCAACAATGAAAAATACAGCTGAAGGTAAAATCTTTTTGTCCGCAAGGGCTCGCCGTTTATAGTGAGGTAAACATGGTTACAGGGTCTGTTAGATGTTGACGACTATACACAAACATACGTAAACACGTTAGAAAAATCAGGAAATCTGGAAACTTTGTTATCATGTAGATATATCTGTGACCATCGTGCTTACCAAACCTTTGGAAATACTGAGGCAAAACACACACACACACACACCCACACACCAACCACACACACACACACACACGCACGATTGAAAAGCTTAACATCAAGGGCAACATCATCAAAAGCATCATGTTATAAACAGTAATATAAAACACAAGTCGAAAGAACTAAAAACAACATACACAAATACTGAAATTACAAAAAACAGCCATACCTGATCAAATTAAAAAAAATAAATTAACAAGGAAACAAAGAGTAAATTCTCTCTCTCTTCTCCTCACACACACACACACACCGATGAAACGAGACCAACCAACCCTGATCAAACAAATCAAACCACTAACATACAACACAACAATAATTACAGCGCCTTGGAGTATCCTTCTCATTTTGATTTCCGTCTCAAAAAAACACCAAAAAAAAAAACAAAAAAACTACATACATTCACACTTATGTCAATACATGGCAGCAGCTTCGATTTGAAATGAGATTAACAGTGCACACGAATCAATTTACAGACTGTGATGGTAGTCATGAACGGTTACGTGAAGAAATAAACTCACTCACAACAACAACAATAACAATAATAACAATAAACGGGCAGCAAACAAATTGTATGCTAAGAACCAAAAGCACATAAACAGTTAACACCTCCTTTCACCTGTTTCCTTTTCCATCCCATATCACCCCCCCATCCCCACCCCCATTTAAAAAAAAATGCGTTGCCAATAAGTTTTATTACCGTGCTTAGAGAAAAGTTGCGCGTAATCGAGCCAAATCTCAATCACACCGCCATGAGGTATTTTCAAGGGCATGTTTTGAAACATTTGGTCAAAAGCCATCCACAAATCGGAGAAAATCCCAAAACAAAGAATCTGATTTCACTCTTCCGGTACCCGTGACCTACACTTCCGGTAGCCATGACCCCCACTCTTCCGGTAGCCGTGACCCCACACTTCCATGAATCCAAATAATGGATCAGAGGCCATATTCACTGAAACTTGGGCAAGACTTTTTGGTTGGGCCAATACTGTGATCCACATTTATAGACGAATAATATATATTATATATGATCAAGGACAGCAGAGGGAAAAAATCTTAGCGATACTACACATCTACGACACAGAACAGCTTTAGTTTCCTCTCCTATCCCTTTGTTTCAGGGGGGAAAATGCCTTGAATAAGAATGACAGGAAAATGACATCAGCCAAAAATAAACAAACAATAAAGAAAACGAAAGGAAAGAAACAATAATGAAACAAAAACAACAAAAATAACAATGTTGGTTAGAAACACTAATGAAACAAAAAGAACCAAAATAACAATGTTGGTTAGAAACACTAATGAAACAAAAACAACCAAAATAACAATGTTGGTTAGAAACACTAATGAAACAAAAAGAACCAAAATAACAATGTTGGTTAGAAAACACTAATGAAACAAAAACAACCAAAATAACAATGTTGGTTAGAAACACTAATGAAACAAAAAGAACCAAAATAACAATGTTGGTTAGAAACACTAATGAAACAAAAAGAACCAAAATAACAATGTTGGTTAGAAACACTAATGAAACAAAAACAACAAAAATAACAATGTTGGTTAGAAACACTAATGAAACAAAAAGAACCAAAATAACAATGTTGGTTAGAAACACTAATGAAACAAAAAGAACCAAAATAACAATGTTGGTTAGAAACACTAATGAAACAAAAACAACAAAAATAACAATGTTGGTTAGAAACACTAATGAAACAAAAAGAACCAAAATAACAATGTTGGTTAGAAACACTAATGAAACAAAAAGAACCAAAATAACAATGTTGGTTAGAAACACTAATGAAACAAAAAGAACCAAAATAACAATGTTGGTTAGAAACACTAATGAAACAAAAAGAACCAAAATAACAATGTTGGTTAGAAACACTAATGAAACAAAAACAACAAAAATAACAATGTTGGTTAGAAACACTAATGAAACAAAAAACAACAAAAATAACAATGTTGGTTAGAAAAACTAATGAAACAAAAACAACCAAAATAACAATGTTGGTTAGAAACACTAATGAAACAAAAAAACCAAAAATAACAAGGTAGGTTAGAAACACTAATGAAACAAAAAGAACCAAAATAACAATGTTGGTTAGAAACACTAATGAAACAAAAAGAACCAAAATAACAATGTTGGTTAGAAACATTAATGAAACAAAACACCAAATAACAAGGTAGGTTTGTACAGTACTACCAGTCCAAATCAAAAAACAAGCTCGTCCCACGGAATACAGAAATAAAAATAAAGACAAGACAAGACAAGACAGACAAGAAAAGACAAGACTCAAAAACGATCCCATACCTCACTTTCTCTTCTACCAGCTAATCGCCGTCCATCTCGATGACGACAAAACACTCATTCTGTTATAATTCTTCAAACCACCATTTTTGATTCCTACTGAAAACAAAAAACAAAAATGTCAAGTGTTTGAAAGGGTCCAGCAGTATTAAATACCGATTACACACTGGTATTGTACCATGATAACTATTGATACCTGCACAATCACAGCGCCATTATATTGTACACTTATTTGAGGTGTTGATGGATGGATACATGTTAAGCATACCGTGAGACCATTATTCTATGCTATCGTCTCTTTTAAAGCAACAAAACCCGTGCTTTAAGCGTCGCTTCCTTCTTTGCCATTTTCCTGTTACGATTAACAACAATGCTTTTCTGTCTGTACCAGACCAAACGTGCAAAATCTTCCATTTTCAATGTGGCTTGGATATGTACAAGTACTAATACACGTATTATAAACTGACCAATATATATATATATATATGCATACCTATAAACACACAAAATCCTTATCAAAAGCTGCACTTTGTACGGGACAGTTTCATCATCAAAGTTGTACAACGTTCATACAAATGCCATGCACATTCTTCACTTCTTCTGACGCTCATAGAGTTGACAGTTTCATCGGGATGCACGTGTCTTTGACATCAAAATGTAATCTGGACAGTATCTTTCGGTGACATTACCATGTAAAAAACACAATCACTGTCCTTTTTATTTTTCAATTTGTCCGTTTCTTTTCATGTTTTTTTTTTCATTTTCCTGTCACGGTTGTAGTTTGGTGATTTGACAAAATACTTTCTTCGTGTGTACATGTAATACATAGAATTGTGAATCATACTTTCTTCTTTACCTCCACTTTTACATCCACCCCAACAAGGCAAATATCTGTGTGTATTGTGAAGAAAAAACATGACTCACATCCATGGAGAAGAATGTGGCAGTTTAATGAACTGTTCACTCATGTGATGCAGATCATGCAATTCTTTGTAAATTTTTCGTTTTCTCTTTGGGAGGGCATACTTTACATGAAAGACTAAGCCGCCGTTGACTCAGCGTTCATTAAAAAATACTACGTATCTGGATCATGCTGTCTATGTGTTGATATGAATGGCCTTTAAAAATGTCATTTTCACCTCGCTATGGAGATACATACATTTCCATCCGGCAGGAGTTAATGACCTTTTCATATAAAAAAAAAAATCAAGTCGTGGAATGCGAAGCGAATTTTTTTCAATCCACTTTAAGTTCAACCATGAACACGCATGACCGAAGTTAGTCACATGTTTCCCCACGTGTTAAGTACCATTTGAGTTACCAGTAAAACAGGCATAAGTCAGGCATAAACCATTATGGTTTGTGCACTGTTTAGTGATTCATGATGTACAATTGATATCAAAGTTTTGCACCATAAACGATACATGATTATGATCATCGTTTTAGTAGATACTGTTGAGAGATGCTTCTTCATCGTTCCAACATCCTTGCCGTCAAATTTCGCAAAGCGAAAAACCCGAAAGCGATCAAGGATAAAGCAAACTTTCAACAGTTTCATTCGCATCGTAACGAATCTTTGGGAGTAGGTACTTTAGATTAAAATCCTTTTTGTCATGGGAATAGGTACCTGTGGTTGGAAAACCTCATTGTCCTCGTTGGATACCCAGAACAAATTAACCTGTCAGTACCTATTCATACAACTGATCTGGCACTTTCCCTGTCAGCACAAAGCACAACCGTTCGGGATTGATGTTCCAGGAAACATTTCTCGCTGATTCAGTCAGTGTCTGGCCCTTCAGTACGATTATCACATCCAAAGCCTCAGTAGCTGGCAGCTGTTGACAGTATGACCTGATACACCATAATTGTTGTGGTCACTTCTGTACAAACGGTTCAGTCTCCACACTAAAGTCACCTGTTGGTGGAGTTGATCCTTCTGGGAGCATAACCTCCGTAATCTGCGGATTGTGGTCTGATGTCCAGAAGGTTGTGACTGGCGTACACGGGCTGGGACCTCCTCTGGGCGTTGAAGAAGTACTCGTCCCCATCCTGCGCCCTCCGCGGACTATGCAGAGCCAACTCGCTCTGCAAAACGTTGGCGGGCAGACTACGGATCAGCATAGGACTGCCCATAGGGCTGGCGGAAGTCGGGCGGTTGGCGAGAAAGGGGTGACGCCTCATGGCTACGGGTTCGTTAAAAGAGTCGCCATCGTAGTCTTCGGGCGGGACGTACTCCTCCTCGTCCTGCATGGGCCCCACGACGTTGACAGGCGGATTATTGTTGCTGTTGCTGCTGTTACTGCGGCTGTAAGGCGGGAACCTGTTGTCGCCGCTGTTGTTGGAGTGGTGGCTGGTGCGCGAGCTGTGCGTACCGAAGTTAGAGCTCTGAGAAGACTGCCTCGCGTGATGATGCTGGGCCGGCGACATGCTCCCAGACCTCGGGTACCTCTCCTGTTTGGGCGGGTAGACAAACCCGTTCTCTACCATGCCCACCACGGGAGAATTGTTCCCAGAACCACGGGCGTGTCCAGACCCACGAGATAGAGCGGGAGACGTGGGAGCTTGAGGTGGAGCCGGAGCTGGGGGGTAGTAGCTGATGACCTCTCCGCTGTCACTGCCCGGGGAGGCCAGATCGATGCCGCTCTCCTCCGAGCCGTTGCGAGGTCGTTGATCCGCGACACCCTCCCCCACCACGCTCACGTTCTTGCAGCGTCGCTGGTTGATGTCCATGAGATTGCCCCGGGCTCGGCTGTGGACAAGAAGATAGCACATTTATATAAAGGGTTTTTGTTCGTATATCTGTTCACATCTATAGATTGTCAGATACACGGTTAGAGGTCAGTGTGTTGGTACGTAAGTGTAGTGTTGGTCGCGGTAGTGGTATGTGGTCGTGGTGATTGTGTATGTGTGTGTGTGTGTGTGAGAGAGAGAGAGAGAGAGAGAGAGAGAGAGAGAAAGCGAGAGAGAGCGAGTGTGAGTATGTAAGCATGTGTGTGTGTAAGAGAGAGAGAGAGAGAGAGAGAGTAGAGAGAGAGAGAGAAAGAGAAAGAGAGAGAGAGAGAAGAGAAGAGAGAGAGAGAAAGAGAGAGAAAAGAGAGAGAGAGAGAGAGAGAGAGAGAGAGAGAAAGAGAGAAAGAGAGAGTGTGTGTGCGCGCGCGTGTGTGTGTGTATGTGTGTGCGAGCGCGTATATTCGTTTGTTTTTGTGAGTGCGTATAAGAGTGTGTGTCTACGTATGTACATATGTATACACGTATTTTTGAACGCATGTGTTTGCACGCGTACGCACGTGCGTCTGTGTGTGTTTGGCGTGAGAGGGGAAAGGGGTAAACGACAGGTCATCTGGTTTGTTCGGGGTAAGCCCGGAGGACACGGAACCTCTGACATTGAGCTCGTCCATCATGGACAGTTCGCCCCCCCCCCCCACTACCCCCCCCCCCCCCACTGTTTGGCGATATGGTACCGTGTGAAGTCAGGAGCTGGGAGATTGTTATTTTTGTTTAAAGCCCAGCCGACAGGGTTATAATCGTTTTAAAGTATACAACAATACTTCAACAGAAAAAAAAAACAGGAAAAGAAATAAATTAAATACACATATCAATGCATTTGCGCTCAGAATCTAAGGAGATGCCCCTGGCGTTGACCACTCCGTCCAATTTATCACGAAGGGGATTTAAAAAAAAAAAGTACCTGATACAAATTTAAACACAACTAAAGACACTAAAACAGTATATATATATACAGGGGGGTGCAAAAGTAGGTATACAGTTATGAAAAAAGAAAACACGTACAATACTCATTGCATTTATTGTACAAACAAATGAATATTGCGTATACATGTAATAACAAGCACAGCCTTAATCCCTCAGATACTCAAACGGCCTCAATTACCCAAAATTGCTTCTGCATGTCTCATTTCCCTAGAGCTAAAAATGCACTTAATACATGTATCCAATTATCAATCCTAAGAGAAAGTATGTAAGACTTTATCGAACACATACAGGTGAATGGACCAGTAGACAGAAAATGATAAAAAGAAATGACAGAAAGCAAAGCAAACAAAAGAGAAACAAACAGAGTGACAAAAAAGAGGAAATTTCTGAAACGAAATTTCCACAAGATGGGGGGGGGGGGGGGGGGGATACAATTTATACTGAAAGATGCCCCGGCATCCCAACGGGGATGGGGGGTGGGGGGGAGAGGGAGGCGAGCTGGGAGATGATTGACCCGACAGTGGTGAGGTGTTGTTGCACTGGGTCCCATCCAGCACCCTCGGGTGTTTTTGTTGTTGTTTTTGTTTTGTTTTTGTTTTTGTAAACTTGGTTGGGGGGGTGGGGGGGTTAGCCCGGAGGTCACGGGACCTCTCACGTGAAGCTTGTCCACCTGATGTTATCGCTGGCAAAGATTTCATCCTGTAAAACCCGCTATCGTATTCTGATCTAAAGCCCGGCCTTGCTGTTACGCAAAGATCTGGTGATGGGAAGTGGAGATTAGTCTCCCTTTGTTGTTGACTTGGATAGTTTTACATTCTGGGTCAACGGGCTGGCAAGTCAGGTGGGTTCAGTGGTCACATTTCCAATCCTAAGGTTAAGGGTTCGATTCTGTAAGAGCAGGCTTACTTTCCAATCGATGCATCAAAGGTGGGAGTTTTGTCCGATCTGAAAGCGGGGCTTCAGTAGCTTGGTTGAGCGTCGCGTTCACATGCTAATGGCTAAGGGTTCGAATCCATGGGAGCTTTACATAAAAACTGGCCTTCTCCCTGTCCCATCTTAACCCCTTGACTCCCGCACCCTGTCCACCAGCGTCCTGCAAAGTCGACCACGTTAGCAAACAAAAACTTAACCCATTGGCTCCCTCACCCTATCCACCAGCTTCCTGCATGAAGCTGGTGGACAAGGTGAGGAAGTCAAATGGTTAAGCTTTTGCAGTTGGTGGATAAGGTGTGGGAGTCCAAGGGTTAAGGTTTTGCAGCTGGTGGATAGGGTGTGGGAGTCAAAGGGTTAACATAATTGCTGTTCTGGTGGTGTCAATACAGGATAAGAGAAGTCACCCTTCCCCTCACGTCCCTGGGATGGTTATTCCCATCGGCTGTATCACCTGAGGTGGGTGCCCCGACGTAAAAACTGAATCAAATCAATCAACATTAATCTGAAAGGTCAACATAAGTACAGCTATGCGAGTGTTTATATCCCGTTAAAGATCATGGTAATATGTCAGTATTATGGATTATGGAAGTCTGGAGTATGCAGACTATGCAGCAACATATCACCTGCACAGTTTCAATTTAAGTTTCTCAAAATGACATCTCCGCGCTCGGAATGAATTCCATATGCACTAACGTCATAGGTGCCATGTGATGATGACCATGGCACGTCTTAAGCCTGCATATGAACCCATGACTGGCCAGGTCCTGACGTCCTACCTAGCCTACATTTGTTCTATACTAGTATCAGTTTATCACTGGAACAATCTTGGTTATATGATAATGACAAGTATATCTGTGTATCTTAACTTTATTACAGTATTTCTACGGCGCCAAATCTTGACAATTCAAATCAAAGCCCACTCACGCAGCAGGTATGCGCATACAATCGACAAAAACCACCTTACAATATTTTCACCTTACAATATTTAACACACAGACTGAGGGAAAGCAGTAGTTGTAGAATTCAATGTTAGGAAAAGAGGTGGGTTTTTTTTAAAGAAAAGAACAGATAAATACAGTAAACAAATAAAGGTCTGAATCACACGACAACTACAGTACATTATAAATAAAGGTCTGAATCACACGACAACTAGCCATTTTGTATCAACTTGTCTCACATCACAGAAATACCCCCAGTCAATGCAGAAAGCCTTCGCTGTCTATCAACAGGATGAAAACAATGTACAGTGGGGGTAAAACAACATGCACACACGCATCCCCCCCAAAAAATAAATAAATTTTAAACCCCCCCCCCAAAAAAAAACAAACAAACCCGCAACGCTATAAAAAATTCTGAATCACTTTGTCCAAGATGGCTTCACAACGCTCGGTTGATACCATACGCACGACATACAAATGTCATGGGCTGGGAATGCAGAATAAACATACCATGGATACGAAAGAAGAATATGAACGCGTATTTAATACAACAAGACAAGACAGGCGCAAATTTTCGGCCAAATGGCCTTTGTCAAGCGTAAGATTACAAAAACCAGACACAAAAATGTTTGGTCCCCTTCTTACCCACTGGACGAGGCGGCAGGGAAGTTTTTAGTCCTGTTTTTATTATCCATTGTTTGGTGTTTGTGGTCTGTTTGTGACCGTGCGTTCGCGCTTGACAAAGGCCGGTTGGCCGAAAATTTGCACTTGTTTTGTTTTGTTTTGTTGGATACGCGCTTATATTGGTTTTCTTGTTCTTCTAGTTCCTGTTTGCTTGGGCGCGGGCAGTCACACTTGTTTTGGATCTTACAAAAATGTTGATAAAAAGACTGAAATGTTTGTATCTGGTGTTTGTTTATTTGTAATCTTACGCTTGAAAAAGACCAGTTGGCCGAAAATTTGCGCCTGTCTTGTCTTGTTATTAAATACGCGTTCGTATTCTTCTTTAATGTTGTTTTTTTTTCTGGTTCCTGTTTGCTTGAACGCGGGCAGTCACACTTGATTTGGATACCATGGATATGCAAAATATTCATTTTTTTCTTTAAGCGGTGGTCGTTCCGAGCTACTTCACACAAGCGCGCACTCACGGCCCATTACACACGTACACGCACGAGTACACATCCACATATCTACATCAAGGACTCCAGCACACATACACAATTAAACAGCAAGCAAACATTTGCAAACATTTATGTTCCAAACATTTTCTTCATTTGCTTTTTTTCGCGCAAGTTTTCTCTAAATCTTTTTTCTTTTATCTACTCCCCTCCACTTTTTAACTACAACATATGGAGAATATTTCATACCGATTGGAGAAAGATGTGCATATGTGGGTGTCTTTCTGACTGTGAGAAAAAAAATGAACAAGAATTTTCCAGTTTTTTTTATGTGTGGATCTTCACCAAATTGGAGTAAAATGTACGGACTGTTGAAGACACACATACACACCATCACCACCACCAAAAACACAAAATTGTCCCATTGCACAGTGGATATGTAAAGTAATGTAAAACATTCAGTTTTTGTGTGTGTGTTAATATGTGTGTGCATCTTTAAATAGGCCAGCGTAACACACAAGATCACACACACACTCTCACCTCCCCCCTCAAACTCAAACACACTCTCTCCCCCTCTCTCTCACACACACACATGTATACACACTCACACACACACTCTCTCTCCCTCTCACACACACACACACATACACACACTCTCTCTCTCATACACACGCACATAACATAGTGAAAAGACGTTAAATTAAAGAACGAACGAACGAACACACATAACACTCTCTCTCCCTCTCTCTCTCTCACACACACACATACATACACACACACACACTCTCTCTCTCCTCTCTCTCACACACACACGCAAAGACTTACAACACCTATACATAACAGAGCCACACAAACAAAACAACAATTATAACAAAGCCACTCATTCAAATCTGAAGGTCAAAACGTCTTGGCAAGTCGAAAGTCCTTGTAGGTACTCCAAAGCACCGCCTCGAAACGGGATTATCTTCTAACACACAACCAGCTTAAGCCCCCTGAAAGGGAACACCTTCACTTGATTAAACCATGCACCCGACAGCTAACCCTATTCTGACCCGATATCTACCCTACCCTACCCTAACCCTACCCTGCTCTGCTCTAAACGAGCCAAGCCTTTACTTACTCTACCTACCACAGCCTCTCGATCCTGTTCTAATCGTTATGTCAAATTTGTCAAAATCTTTTTAGAGGTGTACCCGTGTGGGGTGTTTGTTGACCGTTTTTTCCTTTTTTGTGTGTGTTGGTTTTGTTCCCGTTGTGTAGTAGAAGTAGTAGTAGTAGTAGTAGTAGTAGTAGTAGTGGTAGTGGTAGTAGTAGTGGTAGTAGTAGTAGTGGTAGTAGTAGTAGTGGTAGTAGTAGTAGTAGTGGTAGTAGTAGTAGTGGTAGTAGTAGTAGTGGTGGTAGTAGTAGTAGTAGTAGTGGTAGTAGTAGTGGTAGTAGTAGTTGTAGTGGTAGTAGTAGTGGTGGTAGTAGTAGTAGTAGTAGTGGTAGTAGTAGTAGTGGTAGTAGTAGTGGCAGTAGTAGTAGTAGTGGTAGTAGTAGTAGTAGTAGTAGTAGTAGTAGTAGTAGCAGCAGCAGCAGTAGTAGTAGTTGTAGTAGCTCAATACCTATGGTCCACGAGCCTTCTCTGTTTCTGGTCCACTTTCCTGGAACAAACTTCCTCTCTCAGTCCGTCAGCAACCTACTTTTGTCTCCTTCAAGTCCGCTCTCAAAACTCACCTTTTCTCCTCTGCATAAAATCCTGACCTCACTCAATCCCCTCTGCAGCCTGTCTCCACTCGGAGGGGAATCACATTGTAATATATAATTGTATATAATATGCTCTATAATTTTCCATTGCTTTTATTCTTTCTCCCCATTTATAGCCGTGTGCGTGTGTGTGTGTGTGTATGTGTATGTGTGTGTATGCGCGCGCGTGCGTGCGTGTGTGTGCGTGCGTGTGTGTGCGTGCGTGCGTGCGTGTGTGTCTATTTTAGCGCTTAGATTTGATTTTATCAAGATTTTGCGCTATATAAATAAAATATTGTATTGTAATAGTGGTGGTGGTAGTGGTAGTAGAAAAGCAGTGGTAGTAACAGTAGTAAAAGTAGTAGTAGCAGTAGGGTAGTAGGAGGTGTAGTTGCAGTTGTATCAATAACTGTAGTAGTTGCATCAGCAGCTGCAGTAGTAGTCTAATAGTAATGGTAACAGCAGTAGTAATAGTAGTAATAGAAAAATAGTAGCAGTAGTAGTAACAGTAGTGGCAGCAGCCGCAGTTATGGTCTAGTAGTAATAGTAGTAGTAATACTAATAGTAGTGGCGCGGTAGTGTGTGTGTGTGTTTGTGTGTGTGAGTATGTGTGTATGCATGTTTTAGCGTGTATGTGTGTGTGTGTGTATGTGATAATGTGTGTGTGTGTGTGTGTGTGTGTGTGTGTGTTTGTGAGTGAGTGTGTGTGCGTGTAAATATCTGTATGTATATATGTGTATGTGTGTGTGTGTGCGCTCGCGTGTGTATGCGTTCGAGTCCTAGACCCTAAACAAACGCCAGTCAATAATTTTGGCGAATATAACTAAACTTATGCAGTTTAGGCAGATCGGAGCTTGCACGAGCAATAGACAGTTCGCTTAGAAAGACTGTCCAAGACACATTTGCCTACATGTATCTATTACATTTTTAGAATATTTTGTTCCAATGTACAAAATGAATTGAAGTGTTGATTAGTTACATACACACACGCGCATACACACACATGCGCGTGCATGCACGCACACTCACACAAACATGCACACACCACTCACTCGCTCACTCTCTCTCTCTCAGAGGTCATACTTCATAACGACGTAAACACACCCAACACACCTCTCGAGACTTCACCCTGTGACGCGAGGAGCTTTGCTCGTTTGCTTATCTCCAATGTTTGCTGTTTCTCCTTTTACGACAAAATGTCAACAGTTTCATACCTATATCACCGTCAAATCATTCAAGAGCCCACTCAAACACACGCACTCAAATGCCTCTGTCTCTGTGCGTATGTGCAGGTTATGAGGAAGTCCTGAGCTTCGTGCAATGCTAAGGAAACCCCAGGCTTCATGGAATCTAAAGGACTTGAATCTCGGGTTTCGTGAAATCCTAACGGATTCTTAAACTTCGCAGAATTCTAAGAAAATCCTAAACTTTCTGGAATATTGAGGGTGTCGTAAGCTTCGTAGAACCCAAAGGACATCCTGAATTTTGTAGAATACTAAGGCAGTCTAGAATTTCGTACACACCTATACAGGATTCCTTAACTTCATAGAATCCTAAAGGAATCCTGAACTTAAAGAATGCTAAGGGAACCCTGAACTTTGTAGAATCCTAAGGTAATCCTGAACTTTGTAGAATCCTAAGGGAATCCTTAACTTTGTAGAATCCTAAGGTAATCCTGAACTTTGTAGAATCCTAAGGTAATCCTGAACTTTGTAGAATCCTAAGGTAATCCTGAATTTTGTAGATTCCTAAGGTAATCCTGAACTTTGTAGAATCCTAAGGTAATCCTGAACTTTGTAGAATTCTAAGGTAATCCTGAACTTTGTAGAAACTTGCAGGAGTCCTGATCTTCATCGAGTCTAAGGGAATCCCAAATTTTGCAGAATCCTAAAGGAATCCTGAACTTTGTATAATAATCCTAAGGGAAGTCTGAACTTTGTTGAATCCTAAGTGAATCCCCAACATTGTAGAATCCTCGGGGAGTCCTAAGCTTTCCGAAATCTTCAGAAAGTGGCGGGCTTCGCCAAACCCTAACACTAAGTACGCTGGCGATTATCTACATCCGTGTGTGTGTGTGTGCTTGCAAGCACTGAAGTAGGCCTGACCTTCGTGGAATCTGACCTTGATGTTCGCCAGTATTTTCGTTATCTAAAACGACCAAGTGGAACCATCACACGTCCCGATATATAAAACTGGGTTATTTCATTGGAATGTGAAAAATTCAAAGTGTGAAACATCTTCGTAAGTCCCGATAAAATGCCACGTTTAAGGTGTGTAAGAAAAATATGAGCCATCGATATTGCAAATGCATGTTACAAAAACAAAAATCAAGTCAT
The DNA here is from genome assembly GCA_030674185.1 of Monoplex corrugatus. Taxonomy (NCBI): domain Eukaryota; kingdom Metazoa; phylum Mollusca; class Gastropoda; order Littorinimorpha; family Ranellidae; genus Monoplex; species Monoplex corrugatus. The sequence goes on from JAPXFY010000022.1 coordinate 68,548,828, forward strand.
GAATATGCAAAACTGTAACAAATACCACATTCCAAGGAATGCAAAAAATGCACACCGTGGTTTATTTCGTCACGTAAACGGATACCGTATTAACATGAGACATCATCTGGCATGCGTAAATGTTGATGACGTCAATCTCACTTTCTACCAGAAAAAGATCGGCATTGAGGAATGCAAAATACGTCAAAGTTAATACGTGTTATGCATGAGGTACATAAAGGAAGATAAGCGAAGGTATGGAAATGACATACGGAATTGTGTGATACAACAAGAAATGCGAAACGCTACGTAAAAAGATGAATATATTAAGCAATACTATGCAAACTACGATGTGCTAAAGGTCATGTCACACACAAAACACCAAACACAGCACAACATTCATTCCTGTTTTGCCGTCAAACATCGTCTTTAGATGTATAAGTGTGAAGGCGTCACTAAACTGTACATCTAAGGTACTGAAATGCGACAAATGCTCAAGTGTCTAATACATGCGAGTTTTAAACCATTTTTTGGGGAGTATACATCATCATCATCATCATCAGGTGCCTTGCCGCATGGCGTTGGCGATCATGGACTTCCATCTGTCTCTTCTCTTGTTGCCCCAAGCATCTCCTCCACCCTCCTCGTCTTCAGCCACTCCGTCTAGCATTTTCTCCCTGGGTCTACCTGGTGCTCTCTTTCCCTCTAGCTTTTCCGTTGTGACCAGATGCTCCAAATACCCCTTCCTCATAAAATGGCCTATAAATGTTGCCACAAATGCTAAAGTGTCTCTAATACATGCCAGTTTTAAACCATTTTGGGGAGTATACATCGTTGTCAAAATAAGGGTACTGATTAA
>JAPXFY010000022.1:68554665-68564665 GCA_030674185.1 Monoplex corrugatus
AATTGACAATGTTTAGAATTGATTCTATGTTTTATTTCATCATTTCCACACCTGTTTTGGAAAAAGAAATTAGCACAATGACCCGTTAGTGAACAGCACATGCATTTAAAGGAACATCCCCCCCTTTTCAAAAAACAGAAAGTGTCAGATTTGGCCAATCTGTTTTCAATATCGCGTGTGTCCGCCCCGAGCCTGGATGCATGCTTCACAGCGCCGATGCATCGACCCCACAAGGGTACGGAGTGTGTCCTGAGGGATGGCCGCCCACTCGATCTGCAGGATGTCGACCAGCCTGGCCAGGGTGCCTGGTGGGGGGTGGTTGTCCCTGATGCGCCTCCCGAGCACATCCCAGAGGTGTTCAATTGGGTTCAGGTCAGGTGAGCACGCTGGCCAAACCATACGGACGACTTCATGCTGCTCCAGGAAGTCGGTCACAAGGCGTGCTCGATGCGCAGGTGCATTGTCGTCCTGGAAGATGGCGCCTTGACCAAGGTCCACAAGCGCAGGCAGTGCCACGGCCGCCAGAACCTCGTCCCGGTACCGGACCCCGTTCAGGATGCCGTCAATGGGGAGCAGGGGGGTCCAGGTACCACGGCTCATGCCACCCCACACCATCACCGACCCGCCGCCGTACCGGTTATGCTCTTGGACAGTGGCGTCAGCGAACCTCTCCCCTTGACGTCGCCACACCCGAGCCAGGCCATCGTTAAAGGTCAGGGTGAACCTGGACTCATCCGAAAACAAGACCCGGGCCCACTGTTGCCTTGTCCAGGTCACGTGCTCCCTGGCCCAGGTCATGCGGCGCACTCTGTTGACCGGTGACAGCACGGGTCGGACGGCCGGTCTCCGTGACCTCAAGTTTGCCTCATGTAGCCGTCTTCTCACCGTGCTGCAGCTGATGTTAGCACCTGTTGCGTCCCTCAGCTGACCCCTCAAGGTCACCGCAGTGGATGCCCTTTCCCTCAGGAGGGGAGAGGGCAAGGTAGCGGTCTTGCTGTCTTGTCGTTACTCTGGGTCGACCCGTGTGACGCCTTTCCTGGACTGCTCCAGTCTCATTGAAGCGCTCCAGCAGTCTCTTGATTGTGGAATGCCACACTTCAAGTCGTCTAGCAACTTCCCGCTGCGCTAGGCCTTCATCAAGCAGAGCGAGGGCTCTCCCCCGCTGCTCATCCGTCATCCGTCGTCTTGCAAGCATGGTTAAAACGAACCAAGAACGGGTCCTTTTTATCCTCGTCTGCGGGCAACTTTGGCTGGAGTAGTGTTCAAAAAGGGCTTGCCTTGCACGTGCAAAGCGAATTTTGTCGCTACCTTGCCTGCGTCGTCAGAGAGACCCTGCTGAAGATTCGACAATTTCGTGTGGAAATTGTCTTCCTTGGGCCGCCCATTGCAAATGGTCAAATCCCCAAACACGTGCCAAAAGGAAACTGCAATGTTGTCTGAGCTCTTATCATTCAGTTACGGGCAACGAATTGGAGGAAAAGAGTTAAGAGAAATAGGTTATTTTCCTTTCAAAATTGACTCAAAAACGTTCCTGGCCCTTCATAATGACGTGTGTATATTGTGTTTGAAGTGTGTTCGAGTGTGTTATGAGCCGACTGGATGCAATGTGCATATCTTGTTAAAAAAAAACCCGACTTGTTTGCAGGTATGTGAAATTTCAAGTTTTACATCAAAATTTCACAGCTACGCTTTTCCGTTATTGTCGTGATTTTGTCTGTGTTTGTATTTGCACTTCTCAAAAATGCATTAAAAGAAGTTTGAAACAAGTATGAATTCTCTGTCTGTCTGTCTCTCTATCTATCTGTCTATCTTATCTTAAGCCCTGATATGGCTCCACACAGCCGGCTTGGCTTTACACAACAATAACAATCTGTCCATCCATCCATCCATCCATCTATCTATCTATCTATCTATAGCTCTGATATGGCTCTACGCAGTCGGCTGGGATTTAAACATTAACAACATCTATCTATCTATCCATGCATCTACCTATCGAACTATATATATTCTATCTATAGCCCTAATTCTATCTATCTATAGCCCTGATATGGCTCTACGCAGTCGGCTGGGCTTTAAACAATAACATCCTCTCTCTCTCTCTCTCTCTCTCTCGCCATTATATATATATCTTACCTGATAGTGTCGTAGTCTTTAGGTGGCAGCAGTAGAGGACCATCCCCCATCCTCAGCCGGTGTTTGAGCTCGTCAGCCACGCTGTCAAAAGGCTGCACGTCGTTCAGGCTCTGCAGGTCCGCGTCCATATCGTCACTCCCGAACGTCGGCGACCCGTTTTCGCTGTAGCCACTGCCGGAGATGGACCCGCCGCCGAATCCGTGCCGGTCGTGGCGTGTTCCGACATCCCGTCCGACAGATTCAGGCCCGGGTCGTCGATCTCGCCTTTCTCGGCCAGGTCCCTCTCCACGTCGTTGATGCGGTTCAGGTTGGTGGCCACGATGCCGTTCATCAGTTTGGTGAAGGTGGTGGCCGTGGACGGCTCGTCGAAGCGGTAAACGTGCACGTGCACGCACCTCCCGGTCCGAGGCATGTAGCCGAGGTAGATGCAGGCCACCACGTCGTCCAGCTTGTTGTCCGAAGGACGCGTAGCCTGCACGGCGAAGGTGACGTCCCTGGCTGGGATGGCGGGGAAGGTGACCTTCTTGATGCCTCGCTTGCGTTTCTCCTCGAAATCCTGGCTGATCTTCAGATCTTTCGGGGTCAGCTGGATCGTCAGCTTGGGCGGGTTGTCCATCTTCTTCTGCCGACGTTTCAGCTCCTGGATCACTGGGTCCGTGTAGCGCCGACCTCTGACCCCGCGGCACTCCATCCAGCCGAGGAACTCCACATAGAACTGGGACTTCTTGCCTCCCAAATCCTCCTTCTTCACCTCCTTGTGCTTGTCCTTGTCCTTGCTCTTCTTGGTGAAGAACGACATGGTTGCTGGTTGTGTGTGTGTTGGGGAGGGTTTCGGTGTGATTAAGGTTCTAAAACGACGTCTTGTCACTCGTTCCGAGAGCAAACGAGTGAGCAAAAGTCTAGGATATTGCGTCAAATATTTTCACAGCAATAAGCGACTGATGGTCTGGTAGCTGCACTGTAGTAAGCAGGTATAACGATCTCGGCTTTTACGTCGTCGCTTGAGAAATTCGTCGCTTGTTCTCAAACCAGGATGTGATCGAGGTAGAACTAGAAATTTGTCCGGTCAAGGTTTTTTTTCAGGGTCTAGTATATTACCCTGTACTAAGGTAGTCAAGTTTTGTGGTCTGAGGGTCTAATGTACCTGCCCTCTGGTAGCGGCGATGATTGAAGGTCTGTGGCGTTGTCTTGTCAAAGTTTTCACGGCAGTGCTGGTTCCTGAAACACGAGACAAACGGCGTCATCAGCTAAACAGTGTTCTCTTTGTCTGCCTCTGTCAGTGAAGGTTAAGGCGAACAATTTCCTACAGTAACTTTAGAAGGCTGACTATGTACTTTTTCCCCTTTACCTGCTTGGTCTTTCCTCTTAGTCTGTGTGTAGGCTTGCTTGTTTTTGTTCTTTTTGTCATGGTTGTGTGTATGTGTGAGTGAGTGAGTGTGTGTTGGTGTGTGTGTTGGTGTGTGTGTGTGTGTTGGTGTGTTGGTGTATGTGTGTGTGTGTGTGTGTTGGTGTGTGTGTGTGTTGGTGTGTTGGTGTGTATGTGTGTGTGTGTGTGTGTGTGTGTGTGTGTGTGTGTGTGTGTGTGTGTGTGTGTAGATTATACGCTCGTGCGTATGTCTGTTTGTGCGAGTGTGTGTATGTATGTAGGTGCATGTTTGTGGCGCGTGTATGTGTGCATGTATGTTTGTATGTGTATGTGCGTGTGTCTGTGTGTGTGTGTGCGTGTGCGTGCGTGTGTGTGTGTGTGTATGTGTGTGTCCCGAGCGTGTGTGTGAGGAAATACACAAAAAAAAAAAATCAAAGAAAGATAAACAAAAGTAAAAAAAACAAAAAACCCAACTACTTCTAAGTGTGGAGTTTGGAGATTTTTTTCCCAAAAGTCTTTTTTTTCCCCAAGATTGCACTCTAAGCAATTTCATATACGCTGCACCCAGATCTACCCACACATGTCTGGCAGACTCCAAGAGCCAGCGCAAAATACAACGCACTGGCAAAGTCTTGAAATAGGAAATGGAAGTGGGGGTGGGGGTGGGTGGGTGATGAACAGAACCTATAAAACATTTGACACCACCAGATGATGAATTAGCACTGACACCACCAGGATGATTGAATTAGCACTGACACCACCAGGATGATTGAATTAGCACTGACACCAACAGAATGATTGAATTAGCACTGACACCAACAGAATGATTGAATAGCACTGACACAACAGAGTGATTGAATTAGCACTGACACCACCAAATGATTGAATAGCACTGACACCATCAGAATGATTGAATTAGCACTGACACCACCAGAATGATTGAATTACATTGACACCAACAGAAGATGAATTAGCACTGACACCACCAGAATGATTGAATTACACCGACACCACCAAATGATGAATTAGCACTGACACACCAGAATGATTGAATTAGCACTGACACCACCAGAATGATTGAATTAGCACTGACACCACCAGAATGATTGAATTAGCACTGACACCACCAGAATGATGAATTAGCAAATGGAAGGGGGGAGGGGGGAAGCAAGGAACGCAACCTATGAAACTAACACCATAGAATGATTGAAGCATTAAGATGGGCAGGAAACGACAGTTTTTTTCTCTCCATTTTTCATGTTGCGGGCTAAAATTGCAGTCGGAAACAAGACTATCTTGATGGAGTCCATGGCTTTCTCAAATCACCCAGCCAGGAAGCCAAATTTATGTAATTTATTTCGGATTTATGGATTTTTTGTTTTGAATTTGGTCACGAGAGATTCACCGCATTCGGACAATTCCACGTATATACGCCATCAAATCGGCCAGCAAGTATCTGAGACTCCTTGAGCCTGCGCAAAACACTCCACGCGCTGGCAAGGTCTTGAAATAATAATAATAATAATAATAATAAAACAATAATAATAATAATAAAAATAATAATAATAATAATAATAATAATTACAATATTTATATAGCGCAAAATCTTGATAGAAATCAAATCTAAACACTGAAATGGGGAAAGGGAGAGAAGGACGTACGAAACACTAAACTGACACCACCAGAATGACGGCAACATTAATCTTTTGACTCCCGCAGCCTGTCCAACAGTATCCTGCATTGTCAACAGTGCTAGCAAAGCAAAAACTTAACCCTTTTGTTAGATCTGTTGATTATGCATCGTGTACATTTCAAGATATTTGTAAGAGCTATATATTTGAAAATGAATAAAAAGTTAAAAAAAACAACCCTTTGATTCCTTCACCCTATCCACCAGCTTCCTGCAGGAAGCTGGTGTAAAGTACATAGGTTGTAAGGGTCAAAGGGTTAAGATGGGCACCGAACACGCCAGTTTCTAATGTTGCAGGTTGGTTTTGAACTCAGACCTCTACCTAAGAAAAAGGAACCGCGAAAGGAACGTGAGTAATACAGGCACGAAACATAACATATCTACGATTAATGTAAAATGTCACACACCCAGATTCTTTCTGTGTAGAATGATGTGAAACCCCGCATGGCCTTAACATGCCCAACCCAACATAATTTACTGCTCGGCTGGTTTGCTTGTGTGTGTGTGTGCGTATTAATTAACTAGTCTGTCTGCTCGTCTGTCACATGGACAGAATGACAGACAGGTGGAAATACTACAAACTTGTTAATTTTTTTTCTTTCCACTCGAAGATGAAAAGCTCCTGAGAAGTTGTGAGTCAGGATGTGTGTGCGCAGTGGTGTGTGGTGTGTGGTGTGTGTGTGTGTGTGTGTGTGTGTGTGTGTGTGTTGTGTGGTGTGTGCGCGCGTGCGCGCGTGTGTGTGTGTGAATACGTACATGTGTATCTGTCTGTCTGTAGGTGTGTACGCGTGCACGCACATTTTTGTGCATGCTGTGTGTGTGTGTGCGCGCGCGCGCACGTTTGTGTGTGTGTGTGTGTGCTTGTGTGCATGTCTGTGCGTGTGTGTGTGAAAAGCATGAACCTTCATTCATAACACCAAAGAGGAGGGATGGGTGGCTGTTGTTGAGCAACGAAAGGAGTGGATTCTCTCCTTCAGGTATTTAACCGCCAAAACATTTTTGCATAATAGAAGAGTCACCAGACATGATCACTACTTCCCAACCCCCCAACCCCTATTGCGAAATCAATGGACACTGGTCCTTTTGCCAAACAACTACATTTCCAAACATTAATACACAATACACGAGTCACAAAATATGATCACTGCCCTCCCCCCCCCCCCCCCGTCTCCCCGCTACTATTGCAAAAATAATGGACACTTGTCCTTTGCTAAAGAATTACATTTCCAAACATTTTTGCATAATACAAGACCTACAAGACATGATCACTGCCCATCTTATTGCGAAATTTATGGACGTTGATCCTTTGCCAAACATTTACATGTCCTATAAATGTACAGCCTGAAATAGCATTTCCAAGGATGATTCATATCATTCGAGCAGTTCCGCAAGTGCGCCGCCACGACCTGCCATTCATATGAAATATCGCAACAATGTTGATAATAAAGCATGACGTAGTCCCGCCTATTTTTGAGACTGTCAGTACTTTCCGTTTTGTCAAAATTTGACCTCACCCACTTTAAGAGCTTCTTCTTCTTCTTCTTCCGTAGAGCAACCACAATCAACACACTGATTCTCCTGCCGTTTTTTCCTTTGACTGTGTGTTCATGGAGCTGATCAGAGTGTGTGACTGTACGGTGATCCTGACCACAAATTTGGGGTATTTTCAACGTGGCACATGAAGAAGAAAAATTCGAGGAAGAACTTCAATATTTTGGCATGAACTAACCCAGCATGTAAATATTCAGATCTGAAAGATTCATTTTGTTCCTTTATGTTTTGTATTTTTTGTGATTTTTTTCCTAACCCTTCAAAATGGGCCGTCTGTGGGGACTTACAAACATACGCTCGCCCCCCCCCCCCCCCCCACACACACAGCGCGTGCGGAGTTTAAACATAGCTTTGTCGACAAAAATTCCATGTAAAGACCCCAAGACTCAGATTCGAAACCCCACTACAACTAGTACAGTAAATTTGGAATCCCGCTACTACTATTGCAAACACATTTGTTTCAGCTTTTCCTTCACGAAACTCTATTTTATATTTCTTTACCTTGCACATGAAACAAAACACAACGGTATAACATTTAAGATTACTCTGTCATTAAAGAACACTTCACTTTTATCTGATGTAAAGTTGCTTTCTTTTTCTTCTGAAATATTGTAAATTTGAAAAATCAGACGTATTTTATGAGTTCAATATTATTCTAAAGACATTGTTTTCGCATCCTTATGGTACAAACTGTTATAAAATAAAAGTATGTTTTTGTATACAGCTACGAACTGCGAAGAAGCTTATTCATTACAGCCAACACTTTCATGTAAGAGCAGTACATTGTCGGTATACAATATCTGAAAACAAACAGAAAATTAATCGATTTCGGAGAGAACTGTAAACATCCATTTGTGGACGCGAATGAGAACCTAATAATATATTGATATTAAATTTACTAACAGCATTAACAAATTCAAAAATTTCCTGGACGATGACGCAGAATTCAAAATTTTATTTAAAAAAATAAGACTGAAGTAGATTTGCTGAAGTATGATAATTAAGGCAAGCTTTTCAGACCCGAGAAGAAACGTAAAACAAAAAAGATAGGGCGTTAAAAGGCCAGAAGGCCTAGGCTACGAGCCAGCCCTCAACTACTACTACTACTATAAATAAATGGTTATGAAAGAAAAACACATACATAAATAAATACTCAAATAAATGCTAACGAAAATTTATTTATAATCGAACGAATGGACGAATAAGAATGAAACAACGAGTAAATGCATGATGTAAAAAAAAAAAAAAAAAAAAGTCCATTGTCACACTGTGTCTGTTGTACGTAGGAAAGCGGCAAATTGTAAGAACTACTTTTGCTCAAAAATCAATCAGATCGATAAGACGTCCCAATCTGTTCTGATTAGCACAGCAAGTAATCACGCCTCAACAATACAGACCCTTCCCAGTTTTTCATCGATCTCATCGATCACAAATAATCAAACGGAAAGTTCCAGATGATGTCAACATTACCTGTCCGAGGCCAAACTAAGAATAATTCCAAGAAACAGAATAGTAGGCGAAAAAAAAAAAAAAAAAGAAAACTGGGCACTGAACGTAAGAATACTAAAAAGGCACAATATTTAATCTTCAATATCAATTTGAGATTAAAAATAAGAAAAAGGAAGAAGAGTAGAAGGAGGGGGATGAGAGGAGGAGGGAAGAAGAAAAAACAATGCAGTTGAGTAATGGTGTTTTTACAACTCTTTTGCTCCTGAAGATTTTGTGCATGAATACATCATTACATGCCCAGATTTCACAATTTCATACATTTAATTTAACCCTAACCCTACCCTACCCCCTCATCATTTTGACTGGCAATCTATTCACGGGAAAAAAATAAACACAATCCTGAGGGTGCGGGTTTCGGGTTGGGTTTGTGTAAAGGCAAGGCAGGCAACTTACCGTTTCACACTCCAGCCGGCAATTGCTTCTCTTCAATGTCAACAAGGATGCGGAGTGACAAACATATATCCAACGACGTGACTTTTAAAATCCTCTGAATGTCAAAAGAAACTTTCACAGAGGTCAATAAAACTCTGAAGTCCAAAAGTGCGTTCCAAATTCTCAATGTCAAAGGAAATGTCCCACAGACGAAAGGTGTAAGCAGAGATTAAAAAGTTGCAGACGACAAGTCTCGTGTTTCTCAATGTCAGTGAAATTCGTACGCAGACGATACAGGTGAACACTACCTCACAAGGCAATGTTAGCGCCAACAGACAGACCGCCTTTCCTGGCGGTTGGACGACGCTTGAATGAATGAAACCCGGAGAACACGAAGAGGTAAGACAGAAAATCCGTGTCACCATTCCCCCTCTCCCCCTTCCCCTCCCTTCCCTTCAGCCAATAATCTCTTGCAGCGCGGAAACGTCACAGGCGCTTGAAACAAGTATAATTTTGTTTGTGTGACCGATCAATAATTGTATTATTATTATTATTATTATTATTATTATTATTATTATTATTATTATTATAGTATAGTAGTATAGTAGTAGTAGTAGTATCGTCACCGTCACCGTCACCGTCACCGATCCCTTAGACTGGCCGTCCGTCGGGGAGCCTCCGAAGACTTGACAACAACCTTTCTCCACTCCTCCCTGTTCTCCACTTTCCGTAGGTATGCCTCAGCTCCAGTAGTAGTATACATTTTTGTTATTTATGTTATCTGCTGTGATATCAAGAAAAGTACTGGTATTATTACAGACTTATTCCAAATTTGCCCAAAATTTCAACAGATGCATGAACAAAACGTAAACAGCCAAATGATTAAATTGCCCATTAGGACAAATGAATAATTGGATGATTGAATGATCAAATGGTGGAGCAATCAAATTCTAGAATAGCACATAGCAAACGATGGAACCACATAATGGATGCAGTCAGAAATTCAACATTAAAAAACAACAACAACAACAACAACAAGAAACAAAACAAAAAACAAAACACACACACACAAACATACACACACACACATACACGCGCGCGACACACAAACACACACCACACACACACACACACACACACAACACACACACACACACACACACATGCACGCACGCACGCGCGCGCAAAAAAAGAAAAGAAAAAGAAATTGAATTAAAATGGCAGAGTAACAAATTAACTAACTGCGAAAATGATTTAATCGATGGTATGTACAACAGACGAAATAAACAATGTGTGTGTATGTGTGTGCAGTGTGTGTGTGTTGTGTGTGTGTGTGTGTGTGTGTGTAGTTGTGTGTGTGATGTGTGTGTGTAGTGTGT
>JAPXFY010000022.1:68572165-68574665 GCA_030674185.1 Monoplex corrugatus
CACAATCTGACCGACTCCAAGACAACTGGACCATGACGACAACAGGTGGCATTACGACATGTCTGTCAGTTCAAACTGGTGGCTTTGTTGGCATCAGAACCAGGGTATAGACAGTCCACAAATACTGGTTAGCATTGAAGACCAACTGTGTATGGGTTTCTTATGGGAGACTGTTTGCTTCCAAACAAAGGCAAGTCAACTTTTTTTTTGTGTCGTCCCATTTTCTGAAATCCCCTCATGCAAAATGACAGCAAACGGCACTACTTTGAGACAGGTTGATAAGTTTAAATATCTGGGAACGGTCATCTCACCAGACGGCGTATGCACATCAGAAATAGCCAGCAGAATCGGCCAAGCCAAAACAGCATTCAAGAAGATGACAAGCATTCTTACCAACAAATACCCATCAGTTAACATCAGGAAGAGAGTTCTTGAGTGTTATATAAAAACCGATAATGTTATACGGTTGTGAGGCGTGGACAGTCAACACACAAAGCCAGAAAAGACTGAGGCAGCCGAGATGTGGTTTCTAAGAAGAATGTTGAGAGTTCCATGGACAGAAAAAAACAAAAAACAAAACAAAAAACAAACAAACAAACGAGATAGTCTTGATGGGGGCAAACACGAGAAGATCATTTATAAAGAAGATTAGGAAAAGACAGGTAACATTTATAGGCCATTTTAAGAGGAAAGGGGAATTAGAGCACCTGGTCACAACAGGAAAGCTGGAAGGAAAGAGAACACCGAGTAGAGCCTTGGAGAAAATGTTGGACGGACTTGCAGGGTGGCTGAGGACAGAGATGGTGGAAGATGTGCTTCCGGCAACAAGGGATAGATGCATATAGAGGGCCATGATTGCCAACGTCATGCGGCAGGGCACATGATAATGATGATGATGATGATGATGATGATGATGATTTTCTGGGCCACCTTAGTAACATTGATTCTACGCCACTCATCCCAGTTCCATTACACTCCATCAATCAGTCGAAATGCCAATTACAGTGCAAGGAAGCCTACGGAACCCAGAGATGTCAAACCGCCATGGGGTCACCCACCAGTGTAGACCCTGCACTTCCGTTGGGTTGTTTTGATGGTTTTGAACAGTGCCTGTTCTGATCCAGCTTACAAATCGTCATCATCATCATCATCAGGTGCCCTGCCGCATGGCGTTGGCGACCATGGACTTCCAACCATCTCTATCTCTCGTTGCCCCCAGCATCTCCCCCACCCTCTTCATCCTCAGCCACTCTGCAAGTCCGTCCAGCATTCTCTCCCTGGGTCTACCTGGTGCTCTCTTTCCCTCCAGCTTTCCCGTTGTGACCAGGTGCTCCAAATCCCCCTTCCTCATAAAATGGCCTATAAATGTTGCTTGTCTTTTCCTAATCTTCCTTATGAGTGATCTATTTGTGTCTGCCTCCATCAAGACTGTCTCGTTTGTTTTCTTTGCTCTCCATGGAACTCTCAACATTCTTCTGAGAAACCACATCTCGGCTGCCTCAATCCTGCTCTGGCTTTGCTTGCTGACTGTCCACGCCTCGCATCCGTACAACAGTATTGGTTCTATATAACATTCAAGGACTCTCTTTCTGATGTTAATTGATAGGCATTTGTTGGTAAGAATGCTTGTCATCTTCTTGAATGCTGTTTTGGCTTGGCCGATTCTGCCAGCTATTTCCGATGTGCATCTGCCGTCTGATGAAATGACCGATCCCAGGTATTTGATCTTATTAACCTGTGTCAAGGTTGTGCCATTTGTTTTTATTTTGCATGAGGGGATTTCATGTTTTTTACTGATCACCATGACTTCAGTCTTCCTGCTGTTTAGTTCCAACCCCTTACCTTTGCTTTCAAAACCATGGACAGGAGAAAGAAAAAAGCTTACAAAGGACACTGCATACTAAGCCCCGACTAATGACAGCAATCGCTAAGTCGAAGTGACCGTCAGAGTGACAGAACCTCGGTAAGGAGACTGCCACTACATCCTTCCAATGTCAGCCCCCATGAACCACTGACACCAAAGACCTCAACTGGAATTCACATCAGACACGGAAAGCAGTAGAGAAAACCGAAATTGAGGTCATCACGAAATCAGAGCATATAGGACCACAGAATCTGGGACACATTTTAACTGGATAATTTTATGGCAATAAGGATGATGATCATAATTATTGCTGTGCAGTTTTATCTAGGATTGAGATTGCGTGATAGGGATGTGCTCTACGCCTACTATCATAACAGATTCTGGTGTTGACCAGGTCCGAGAGATAAAGACACTTGCAGTGTTGGTCAGAAAATTTGAGCAACATTGTCGATGACGCATCACTTCAGTTGACGAGACTGTATAGTCTCAGTTTTTTGTTCAAAGAGTTTATAATACACTTAGCACTGGGTAGGAGCTACATGTAGTTAACTTAACTTTGGTCTCAAGAAAATCAAGCAAATGGAAGAAGATAACTAGATATTTCCACGGCGAAATTGAATTCATGTGCAATAATTA
>JAPXFY010000022.1:68607165-68614665 GCA_030674185.1 Monoplex corrugatus
AAGGACGCTACTTTGCCATTGATTTTTTAATGGGCATGAGCTGAATACAGAGACACGGAGCGACTCGTGTATTTTTTAACCCTTTGACTCCCTCACCATATCTGCCAGCATCCTGTGTTGTCAGCCATGACAGCAAGGCCAAAAGTTAACCCTTTCATTCCCTCACCCTAACCACCAGCTTCCTGCAGGACTCGAGCGGATAGGGTGAGGGATTGAAACGGTTAAGTTTATTGCAGCTTATGGAAAGGATACGGGAGTGAAAGGGTTAAAAACCCATGTGCACTTCTTCCCTGTCCCTTTTCAACACATTCTTTTGGCGTCAGTACACTATTCATATTCATATCTGATTCATATTCGTATTCTGATTTATGTATATATTCTGATTCACATTAATCTATTTTGTTACAATGGATGTACCATGTGAAACTCGGGATGCTCTCCTCTTTGAGAGTGCGTCGCCGCAGTGCAGCGCCACGCCATTTTTATTAACCAAGACTTTAGAAAGGCAAGAAGGCTAATTGGCCTTCAAGTGAAGGCACCCAGGAAATTAACACATTCTTTCAATATCAGTACATTCATCATCATCATCAGGTGCCTTGCCGCATGACGTTGGCGATCATGGACTTCCATCTGTCTCTATCTCTTGTTGCCTCAAGCATCTCTTCCACCCTCCTTGTCCCCAGCCACTCTGCAAGTCTGTCCAGTATCTTCTCCCTGGGTCTACCCGGTGCTCTCTTTCCCTCCAGCTTTCCCGTTGTGACCAGGTGCTCCAATTCCCCTTTCCTCATAAAATGGCCTATGAATGTTGCCTGTCTTTTCCTAATCTTCCTTATGAGTGATCTACTTGTGTCTGTCTCCATCAAGACTGTCTCGTTTGTTTTCGTTGCTGTCCATGGAACTCTCAACATCCTTCATAGAAACCACATCTCGGCTGCCTCAATCAGTACATTACATGTTCCAATATCTGTTTGTCAGTCTGTTACATGGGATTGCGAATATATTCGTCAGTTTTATCTTTCTGTGATGATAAACCTGCTTCCTTTATGACCTAGTGCCATTGAATTTGTAGTTTATAATTTGTTTCAAAAGGACTCATCGCACTCATCTCTATATGCCAGCGACTGTCTTGCAAACTTCTTAAGCCTGTGCATAACACTCAGGGAAGAATGTCAGATGGTTTGACTATATTGTGCTACTTTTCTTCTTCTGTTCAGCCGTCAGTGTCTCCTTTGACCTGGACTTGTGAAGGCAGGTGGAGAGAGTTGCTGAGGCTCTGCGCAAACAACAGCAACTTACATACGCGCATGGCATCTAGCGCCAACCCCCCCTCACAAATACTGAGATCCCACATGAGGGTACACAAATAAAGTGCTAGGTTGGACTTCATCGACAACAATAGTCGACCATGTATCTTGTGAAGAAAGACTGCGGAGTAGTGTCCCTTTCTCTACCACCCACCTACCCCCGTCTGCCCCTATCAGCTGACTGTTTGACAGATTAATACTTTGACTGATTGATTTGAAAGTTTGCGATTGTCTCTCACTGTGACTTACACGTTGTCTAACAGTGAGAAGAGTGGCAGAATGGTTCAGACGTTCGCTTGCCAATAACTAAACTCGAGGGTCCAGGGTTTGCTCCCTGTAATGGCCTCGACTTTTGTCCTCAGTTTGACCAGAAAATCGAACTGAACGTCTAGTCCTTCGGAAGGGGACGAAAAACGTGTCGGACCCGTGTGCCTTTTAGCGCAGCACGCTAAAGATCCCACGCAGTTGAAAATCGTGAAGAGCAAGGGCATTGCCTGGCTGCCTTGGTATAACACATTGGAGAGATAGGTTGATTTTCCAGTTCCCACCCCTTGAAGACCAATTAGCCTTCTTGCCTTTCTGAAGTCTTGGTAAAAAAAAAGTGAATATGAATGTGAATTTGAATCGAGGGAGAGGGGATGGGCGCCGCCCTCATGATGCTGGCCCCGAAAAAAGTTGAGGTCTCTGTTACCTCACTCCTTTACGACCCCAGTTATAGAACTATCTAAGTAGAATCTCAGGACCTGGCCAGCTCGTGGGTTTATGTGCAGGCATAAGGCTTCTGTCGTGATCATTCTGGATTTTCTCCATCACATGGCAACCTGTGACGTTAGTACATATGGAATTCATTCCGAGCGCGGAGACGTCATCTTGAGAAAGTGAACAGGGTAATGGTCGAAAACAGCCACAGCAGACACAGCGGACACAGGAAGACTAAACGTTTATCTGTCAGTTCATAGAGTTACTTACTATTGCTACTTACTTCCCCTGAGACATCATATTTGCCTCCCCTGTCCCCACTTCTTACCATTACTCACAAACACATTATGATTTCATTTAGTCCTCTGGATAAAACAGCAGGGAAGTTTCAGTCTTGTTTTCCCTAATTTTTGTATTTGGTGTTTGTTTGTTTGTGATCTTACATTCACGTTTGACAAAGGCCAGTTGGCCGAAAATTTGTGCCTGTCTTGTCTTGTTGTAGTAAATACGCGTTGTAATTCTCTTTTTGTATTCTTCTGGTTCCTGTTTACTATTGTCTGTTATTCCATTGGGGCTTGTGAGGCAGCAACGAAGGTTTTCCACCTCTGTCTGTTCTAGGGTAGTCTCTTTACAGTGCAGCCTTTTGAGGTCGGTTGGTTGGTTGAAGTTTAACCCTTTGCCTCCCGCACCCTATCCACCAACTGCAAAAACTTAACCCTTTGCCTCCTGCACCCTATTTACCAACTGCAAAAACTTAACTCTTTGCCTCCCGCGCGCTATTCACCAACTGTAAAAACTTAACCCTTTGACTCCCGCACCCTATCCACAACTGTAAAAATTCAACCCTTTGACTCCCGCACTCTATCCACCATCTTGCTGCAGGAAGCTGGTGGACAGGGTGAGGGAGTCAAATGGTTAAGGTTTTAGTTTGATGGCATGGTTGACAATGCAGGAAGCTGGTGGACAGGGTGAGGGAGTCAAAGGGTTAAGTTTTTGCTTATTTTAGCTAGTGTGGATGACGATGCAGAATGCTGGTGGACAGGGTGCGGGAGTCAAAGGTTAAGTTTTTGCTTATTTTAGCTAGTGTGGATGACGATGCAGAATGCTGGTGGACAGGGTGCGGGAGTCAAAGGGTTAAGTTTTTGCTTATTTTAGCTAGTGTGGATGACGATGCAGAATGCTGGTGGATAGGGTGCGGGAGTCAAAGGGTTAAGTTTTTGCTTATTTTAGCTAGTGTGGATGACGATGCAGAATGCTGGTGGACAGGGTGCGGGAGTCAAAGGGTTAAAGTTGGCCAGACATAATTCATACGTCCAGCAAGTGACGTGTTTTAACACAAACTTGAAGTATTAGTATGGTCATCTCCTTTCTTCTATCGTTTTGTCGCGGGTGTCATCGGGCCTTCCTCTCGTGTATCTTCTATCTGCTGTCTCTCTCTCTATTCTCTCTCTCCCCCTATGTCTCTCTTCTCTTCTCTCTATGTCTCTCTCTCTCTATGTCTCCTCTTCTATTCCTCCTCTCTATGTCTCTCTCTCTCTATGTCTCTCTCTCTCTATGTCCTCTCCTTTTCTCTCTCTCTATGTCTCTCTCTCTCTATGTCTCTCTCTCTCTATGTCTCTCTCTCTCTATGTCTCTCTCTCTCTATGTCTCTCTCTCTCTATGTCTCTCTCTCTCTATGTCTCTCTCTCTCTATGTCTCTCTCTCTCTATGTCTCTCTCTCTCTATGTCTCTCTCTCTCTATGTCTCTCTCTCTCTATGTCTCTCTCTCTCTATGTCTCTCTCTCTCTATGTCTCTCTCTCTCTATGTCTCTCTCTCTCTATGTCTCTCTCTCTCTATGTCTCTCTCTCTCTATGTCTCTCTCTCTCTATGTCTCTCTCTCTCTATGTCTCTCTCTCTCTATGTCTCCTCTCTCTCTATGTCTCTCTCTCTCTATGTCTCTCTCTCTCTATGTCTCTCTCCTCTCTCACTCTCTCCTCTTATGTCTCTCTCTCTCTATGTCTCTTCTCTCTCACTCTCTCTCTATGTCTCTCTCTCTCTATGTCTCTCTCTCTCTATGTCTCTCTCTCTCTATGTCTCTCTCTCTCTCTTTCTCTCTCTCTCACTCTCTCTCTATGTCTCTCTCTCTCTCTTTCTCTCTCTCTCACTCTCTCTCTATGTCTCTCTCTCTCTTTCTCTCTCTCTCACTCTCTCTCTATGTCTCTCTCTCTCTTTCTCTCTCTCTCACTCTCTCTCTATGTCTCTCTCTCTCTTTCTCTCTCTCTCACTCTCTATGTCTCTCTCTCTCTTTCTCTCTCTCTCTCTCTCTATGTCTCTCTCTCTCTTTCTCTCTCTCTCTCACTCTCTCTCTATGTCTCTCTCTCTCTTTCTCTCTCTCTCACTCTCTCTCTATGTCTCTCTCTCTCTTTCTCTCTCTCTCACTCTCTATGTCTCTCTCTCTCTTTCTCTCTCCTCTCTCATCTATTCTCTCTCTCCTCTTCTCTCTCTCTCTCTCTCACTCTCTCTCTTATGTCTCTCTCTCTCTCTTTCTCTCTCTCTCACTCTCTCTCTATGTCTCTCTCTCTCTTTCTCTCTCTCTCACTCTCTCTCTATGTCTCTCTCTCTCTTTCTCTCTCTCTCACTCTCTCTCTATGTCTCTCTCTCTCTTTCTCTCTCTCTCACTCTCTCTCTATGTCTCTCTCTCTCTTTCTCTCTCTCTCACTCTCTCTCTATGTCTCTCTCTCTCTTTCTCTCTCTCCTCTTCTTCACTCTCTCTCTCTTTTTCTCTTTTTCTCTTTCTCTCTCATTCTCTCTCTTTCTCTGTCTCTCTCTTTCTCTCTCTCTCTCTTTCTCTCTCTCTCTATCTTTCTCTCTTTCTCTATGTCTCTCTTTCTCTCTTTCTCTCTCTCTCTCACTCTCCTCCTCTTTTTTCTCTTTTTCTCTTTCTCTCTCACTCTCTCTCTTTCTCTCTCTCTCTGTCTCTCTCTCTCTTTCTCTCTCTCTCTCTTTCTCTCTCTCTCTTTCTCTCTCTCTCTTTCTCTCTCTCTCTCTTTCTACACACACACACACATTTTTCATTAATGAATTAGCAGTGGAACTGTCAAGAAAAGGCAGGCATGGCATTCAAATTATCCCTGGGGTTATTGAGATATTCCTATTGCTGTTTGCAGACGATGTTGTTCTTCTCTCTGGTACAGTCAAAGGCTTACAAAACCAGTTAAATGTCTTAAAGGAAGAATCGGATCGACTAGCTTTAACAGTTAATATGGATAAAACTAATATTATGATTTTCAGGAAGGGTGGACATTTATCAAAACACGAAAAATGGTTCTATGGAATTAACGAGGTTAAAGTTGTTAATTCTTATAAATACTTAGGAATAATATTTTCGACAAAATTAAGTTTAAATTATGCATGGGAAGAATCTTGTAATAAAGGGAAAAAAGGTGTTATTGAAATTCTAAAATCCTTACGGAAGCTCAATTCTATTGATTGTAATTTATATTGGAAAATGTTTGATACACAGATAGAACCTTTACTTACATATGCAGCTGAAGTATGGGGTCTTACTGTAAATCCACATATGGAAAAAGTGCATACATATGCTATAAAACGTTTTTTGGCTGTACCAATTCACTCTTCTAATACTGTTTTATATGGAGAAACTGGAAGATATCCTTTATACATTAGAACCTTTGTGAAGAGTATTAAATACTGGTTGAAATTGTTAAGGCTTCCACAATCTCGGTTATGTAAACAGGCATATGAAATGATGGTTACTCAAATGGAAATAGGAAAACAGAACTGGGCCTATCAGGTAAAAAAGGCTTTATCAGAACTTGGGTTTGGAATCGTGTGGTTGTCCCAGGGAGTAGGAAATGAGTGTCAGTTTATTAATGAATTTAAAGACAGGCTTATTTGTTCGTTTAAACAAAATTGGCACTCAGATATGGAAAACAAAGAAAAATATAGTTGGTTCTTCTCATTTAAAGATGTTTTTCAAACCGAAAAATATCTCAGTGTTGTTATGGATAAATGGCAAAGAACTAATTACGCAAGATTTAGATTAAGAACACTTGGTTTCAATGCAAATAAAAATTGGTTTCAACCCGGGACGTCCACAGTATATCCTTGCCCCTTATGTGGAAACAATGTCGATAATGAAAAACACTTTTTATTCCAATGCCAAATTTTTGACACAATACGTGGAAAATGCAAAGTTTTTGAATCCGACATGGCCAAAAGACAAGATGTTGTATCTATTTTGTCATCTGATGACGAAGTCATAATCAAATCAGTGGCACTATACATTGCGGAAGCACAAAAAATAAGACATAAACACTTACAAGCCCGACAATAGTGCTAGACAATATCATACTGGGATTAATTTAATCTCTTTTGACTGATGTGGGCTATATCACGTTAACTCCAAAAGAAGCCGCTTTATTATAGACTCTGTTTTGTAAAGAGCTGTTTTCATTTGCTTTATTTTGCTTTGTTTGCCGATAATTTAAGAGTAGCTAATAATATGAAAATAATGGTATATTTGTAGAATATGTTAGAAGTGGATATTGAAAGGGTATATAGACACTTAAGGGTCTACTATACATGTTAACAAAAACAAAAAAAACAAACAAACCAAAAAACAAATAAATAAAAGGCATAGTGATGTCCCTTGTTAACAGAGTATTTTGGGGCAGTTATGTGAAGATTATATTATTATTACTAAATGTAAGGTTTGGGTGGTCTAGCCCAGATGTTTTATCATATTACAGTTTTGATGTGTGTGTGTGTGCGCACGAGCGCGCGCCCGCGTGTGAGCGTATATGGATGCGTGTGAGTGGGTGTGGGTGTGTGAAAAAGATTTTGGTTTGTCTAAACCTAGACAAATTATTGGCCTGAATGTGGGAACACTGTTCTGATATTTTTTGTTGTTGTTTTTTTTTGCATTATGTAGTAGTGGTAAAATGGATGATTGTTCATTATATATGATTTGAATATGTTCGACTGTTCAAGGAATGGATGTTCGATATTTTTTTTGATTATGTGTGAAGAATTTGCGCACATACAAAGAGTGGATTATGTGTCGCACTACTGGAAAATTGTTATCCCCCTTGTCAAAAGACCTTTTCGGGTAATGACAATAAACAGTTTCAGTTTCAGTTTCAGTTTCAGTTTCAGTTTCAGTTACACACACACACACACACACACACACACGCACGCACGCACGCCACACACTCATAGACACAGACACACACACACAGACACAGACACACACGCACACGCACATGCACACACACATGCACACACACACACGCACGCACACGCACACGCACACACACACACACACAGAGCCACACACACACACACAGACACACGCACACACACACAGAGCCACACACACACACAGAGCCACACACACACACACACACACACACACACACACACACACATACACACACTCATAGACACAGACACACACACAGACACAGACACACACGCACACACACACAGACACAC
>JAPXFY010000022.1:68632165-68637165 GCA_030674185.1 Monoplex corrugatus
CGATAAGGCGTAATCACAAGGTGGTTTTTGCCCACACTGTGCAGGTGATATGTTGCTGCAGAGTCTGAGTGCTCCGCTTACGTTGGGCGTGCATTAATTAAACAACATAACTCTTGAGAGTCACGGAGTTATCTCTAAAGGAATGTTGTGAGCTTGCAGTTCTGTCCCTTGTGGCTGCGTCTATGCTAGCTGAATGGGTAGCGCAAACTGTGTTGGGTTTGAGAAATTTCTACATGAGAGATAACTTCGTGACTCTCAAGAGTTATGTTGCTTAGTTGATATTTAAAATTCTCCCTGCTTCCCTCTTATTTCCGTTGGGCGTGCATGTTGAGAGTTCCATGGACAGCAGGGAAAACGAGTGAGACAGTCTTGAAGGAGGCAGACACAGGAAGAACAATAACACTTTTGACTCCTGCACCCTATCCACCAACTGCAAAAACTTAAGCCTTAGACCCCCTCACCCTATCCACCAACTGCAAAAACTTAAGCCTTAGACCCCCTCACCCTATCCACCAACTGCAAAAACTTAAGCCTTAGACCCCCTTACCCTATCCACCAACTGCAAAAACTTAAACCTTTGACCCCCTAACCCTATCCACCAACTGCAAAAACTTAAGCCTTTGACCCCCTAACCCTATCCACCAACTGCAAAAACTTAAGCCTTTGGCCCCCTCACCCTATCCACCAACTACAAAAAACTTAACCCTTTGACCCCCTCACCCTATTCACCAACTGCAAAAACTTAAGCCTTTGACCCCCCACCCTATCCACCAACTGCAAAAACTTAAGCCTTTGACCCCTTACCCTATCCACCAACTGCAAAAACTTAACCCTTTGACCCCCTCACCCTATCCACCAACTGCAAAAACTTAAGCTTTGACCCCCTTACCCTATCCACCAACTGCAAAAACTTAAGCCTTTGACCCCCTCACCCTATCCACCAGCTTCCTGCAAAAAGGAGATGGATAAGGCGAGGGAGTCAACAGGTGAAGTGTTTGCTCTGCTAGTATGGTGGAAAATGCGGGATGCTGGTGGACGGGGTGCGGGAGTCTAGGGTTAATGAAGAAGATTAGGAAAACACAAGCAACATTTATACAACATATCATGAGGCAAGGGAAATTAGAGCACCTAGTCACAACTGGAGAACTGGAGAAAATAATGGACTGACTTGCAGAGTGGCTGAGGACAGAGAGGGTGCAGGATGTACTTGCAGCGACAAGGGATGGATTCGTATGGAGGGCCATGATCGCCAACGCCACGCGGCAGGGCACCTGATGATGATGATAATGAATGATGATGATGATGATGATGATGATGATGATGATATCTGATGTTCTGTTTGTGCGTATACACATGGTGGGGGTTCTGGCGCTGAGACTCCTGCACACATGTTGACTCTGGAGATGGTAAGAGTCTTCCCCCTTTAGCCATCAGACGGGAAATACTTATATCAGTATCATAACTCTTTTCTATACCCTGGTGGACTTTGTACAGGGGTTATACTGTCTGCACGCTGTGGTCAAACCAACGTGCATGCACACATGCAAGAAAAATCGAAAAGGTGAAGAAAAAATTTCCCGGTGACCCCATTTCTGATAAAGTCAACATTATTGGTAAGAGTATTTATAACACCACTCCTTGTCCCTGTTCTTAACGCTTGATACTTGATCTACAATTTCACGCAGTCAGTCTACATGTACACAGTCTAAAGGGAAGGTTTATGGTTGTAAAAAGAGAATTGATAACATTGTGAGTGAATGTTTGTGTGTGTGTGTGTGTTGTGTGTGTGTGTGTGTGTGTGTGTGTGTGTGTGTGTGTGTGTGTGTGTGTGGTGAGTGTATGTGTGTGTGTGTGTGTGTGTGTATGTTGTGTGTGTGTGTGTTGTATGTGTGTGTATGTAGTATGTGTGTGTGATGTTGTGTGTGTGTGTAATGTGTGCATGTGTGTGTGTGTGTGTGTGTGTGTGTGTGTGTGTGTGTGTGTGTGTGTGTGTGTGTGTGTATGTAAATGTGTGTGTGCATTTTTGTTACGAATGTATATGTTTGTGCAACCACGTGCGTGTGTATCATAAATGTGTGTGTGTGTGTGTTAGTGAGCGCTTATGTGTGGATGTGTATGTGTGTCTGTGTGCGTGTGTGCGTGCGCGCGTGTGTGTGTGTGCGAGCGTGTGTGTGTGCGCGCGTGTGTGTATATGTGTGTATATATTGGGGGGTGGGGGGGGGGGAGGGTAAGGTTCTCAGTCTGAGCTGGTCGGGTCGAAAAGTCCAACAACAATTTTTTGGATTGTTTACTGTTTATTGTTTTTGATGTTTAAATCCCAGCCGACTGCGTAGAGCCACATCAGTGCTATAACCGTTTTAAAGCACATACAAAACTTCACCAGGGAAAAAAAAAAAAAAAAAAGAAAAGAAAACGAAAGAAAATTAAGTACACATATCAACGCATTCGCGCACATTACCTAAGGACATGCCCCTGGCGTTGACCACTCCGTCCAATTCATCACACAGGGGATTTGGGATGGGGTTGTCTTCCAGACGTTACCACTTTAGTGGTCCTCCCTGGTCACCTTGACCTTGCTTTAGTTCTCTATACAGAAGCATATTTGGGATTGGCTTGTCTTCCTTTCGGACGATGTGTCATGTCCAATGAAACTGGCTGGATGAGTAGAAAGTAATCACTTGGCAAACCACACTTCTTCAGAACGTGAAGGTCAGATACTGGATATTGCCAAGTGATGTCGCAGATCTTGGGCAGGACGTCTTTGATGGAATTGTTCCAGTTGTTGAATGTGCTGTTGGTAGGTGAGTCCATGTATGGCAGCAGTACTGCAAGGTGTTCAAGACTACTGCTCTGTGTACTGCAAAGTTGATGGCCAGCCGATTGCCATGGTCTTTGCTATAATCTCTTGGTCACACTTCTCAAACGCAGAGATAGTCTTGAAGATGCGTAACGCAGCGTCAACATGAAGAGATCCATTACTGACATGTTGCAGATAAATCATACACAAACAGAACGGAGATAATGCAGGTAAAACATACACAAACAGAACGGAGATAATGCAGGTAAAACATACACAAACAGAACGGAGATAATGCAGTAAAAACACAAACAGAACGGAGATAATGCAGATAAAACACAAACAGAACGGAGATAATACAGATAAAACACAAACAGAACTGAGATAATGCAGATAAAACACAAACAGAACGGAGATAATACAGATAAAACACAAACAGAACTGAGATAATACAGATAAAACACAAACAGAACTGAGATAATACAGATAAAACACAAACAGAACGGAGATAATGCAGATAAAACAAAACAGAACTGAGATAATGCAGGTAAAACACAAACAGAACTGAGATAATGCAGATAAAACACAAACAGAACGGAGATAATGCAGATAAAACACACACAGAACTGTGATAATCAGATAAAACACAAACAGAACTGTGATAATACAGATAAAACACAACAGAACTGAGATAATGCAGATAAAACACAAACAGAACGGAGATAATGCAGATAAAACACAAACAGAACTGTGATAATACAGATAAAACACAAACAGAACAGATATAATGCAGATAAAACACAAACAGAATTGAGATAATGCAGATAAAACACAAACAGAACTGAGATAATGCTGATAAAACACAAACAGAACTGAGATAATGCAGATAAAACACAAACAGAACAGAGATAATGCAGATAAAACACAAACAGAACAGAGATAATGCAGATAAAACACACAAACAGAACTGAGATAATGCAGATAAAACATACACAAACAGAACTGAGATAATGCAGATAAAACATACACAAACAGAACGGAGATAATGCAGATAAAACACAAACAGAACTGAGATAATGCAGATAAAACACAAACAGAACTGTGATAATACAGATAAAACACAAACAGAACTGAGATAATGCAGATAAAACACAAACAGAACGGAGATAATGCAGATAAAACACAAACAGAACTGTGATAATACAGATAAAACACAAACAGAACAGAGATAATGCAGATAAAACACAAACAGAACTGAGATAATGCAGATAAAACACAAACAGAACGGAGATAATGCAGATAAAACACAAACAGAACGGAGATAATGCAGATAAAACACAAACAGAACAGAGATAATGCAGATAAAACACAAACAGAACTGAGATAATGCAGATAAAACACAAACAGAACGGAGATAATGCAGATAAAACACAAACAGAACGGAGATAATGCAGATAAAACACAAACAGAACTGAGATAATGCAGATAAAACATACACAAACAGAACTGAGATAATGCAGATAAAACACAAACAGAACGGAGATAATGCAGATAAAACACAAACAGAACTGAGATAATGCAGATAAAACACAAACAGAATTGAGATAATGCAGATAAAACACAAACATAATTGAGATAATGCAGATAAAACACAAACAGAATTGAGATAATGCAGATAAAACACAAACAGAATTGAGATAATGCAGATAAAACGTACACAAAGAGAACGGAGATAATGCAGATAAAACATACACAAACAGAACGGAGATAATGCAGATAAAACACAAACAGAATTGAGATAATGCAGATAAAACACAAACATAACTGAGATAATACAGATAAAACACAAACAGAACTGAGATAATGCAGATAAAACACAAACAGAACGGAGATAATGCAGATAAAACACAAACAGAACAGAGATAATGCAGATAAAACATACACAAACAGAACTAAGATAATGCAGATAAAACACAAACAGAACTGAGATAATGCAGATAAAACACAAACAGAACTGAGATAATGCAGATAAAACACAAACAGAACGGAGATAATGCAGATAAAACACAAACAGAACTGAGATAATGCAGATAAAACACAAACAGAACTGAGATAATGCAGATAAAACACAGACAGAACTAAGATAATGCAGATAAAACACAAACAGAACGGAGATAATGCAGATAAAACACAAACAGAACTG
>JAPXFY010000022.1:68642165-68649665 GCA_030674185.1 Monoplex corrugatus
TCTCTCTGTTTCTCCTCTCTCTTCTCTTCTTTCTCTCTCTCTCTGCTGTCGTCTTTTTCTCGTTCCCTCTTTCTTTCTTTCTCTTTCTCTCTCTTTCTCTCCCCTCTCTCTCCCTCCCCCTCTTTCTCTTCTCTAACTCTGTAGGTGTGTCTTCTCTGTTTCTCTCCTCTCTCTTCTCTTCTCTCTCTCTCTCTTCTCTGCTGTCCTCTTTTTCTCCTTCCTTCTTTCTCTCTTTCTCTCTCTCTCTCTCTCTCTCCTCTCTCTTTATTCCCCGTCTGTCTCCCTTCCTCTCTCCTCTATCTCTGTACGTGTTATCTCTCTGTCTCTGTCTGTCTGTCTGTCTGTCTGTCTGTCTGTCGCTCTCACTCTCTCCCCCCTCTCCTCTCTCTTTATTCCCCGTCTCTCTCCTTCCTCTGTCCTCTCTCTCTGTACGTGTTATCTCTCTGTCTCTGTCTGTCTGTCTTTCTCTCTTTCTCTCACTCTCTCCCCCCTCTCCTCTCTCTTTATTCCCCGTCTCTCTCCCTTCCTCTGTCCTCTATCTCTGTACGTGTTATCTCTCTGTCTCTGTCTGTCTCTCTTTCTCTCTCTCTCACTCTCTCTCTTTCTCTCTCCCACTCTCTCTCTCTCTCTGTTCGTTAGTTAGTTCTTTTAACGTCTATTCACATATGTACTTTTTAACGAGTATGTGTGTGTGTTGTGTATGTGTGTATGTGTGCGCGCGCGTGCGTATGTGCGTGTGCGTGCACGCACGCGCGCACATCGTGAGCGCGTCTGTCTGTCGATATGTGTGGCCTTCATAATAGTTGTAGAAAGCAGGGCTTGGCGATAAATGGTGACCTATCACAGGTATTCACTTTGTCCCTTGTCGAGCCATGCCCCGAGTTCCTGGAATGTGGACTGCGGGGTTGACGTTGACATGAGATAAGTTTTCCCTTTCCATCGCTCGCTCGTTCATGTCTTTGCATGCTCCCTGTGACTGGGTCAGGTTAAAGGGCTGATCACACTTGGCAGGTCTGTCCTGTTTAAATATGAACATAAAACATAAATGACCAGTTAAACACATAAACACAAACACACACACAAAGACAAGAGACAGAGAAGTAGGGAGAGGTAGACAGAGAAGTAGGGAGAGGTAGACAGAGAGAGAGGTAGAGAGGTAGATAGATAGAGAGGTAGATAGATAGATAGATAGATAGATAAAGAGGTAGAGAGGTAGATAGATAGGTAGATAGAGAGGTAGAGAGGTAGAGAGGTAGATAGATAGAGAGGTAGAGAGGTAGATAGATAGATAGAGAGGTAGATAGGTAGAGAGGTAGAGAGGTAGATAGATAGATAGAGAGGTAGAGAGGTAGATAGATAGATATAGATAGAGAGGTAGAGAGATAGATAGATAGATAGATAGAGAGGTAGAGAGGTAGATAGATAGAGAGGTAGAGAGGTAGATAGATAGATAAGAGAGGTAGATAGATAGATAGAGGGTATGATAGATGAGATAGTATAGATAGAGTAGAGAGTAAGAGAGGTAGATAGATAGTAGAGAGATAGATAGAAGATAGAGAGGTAGATAGTAGAGATAGAGAGTAGAGAGATGGTAGAGGGTATAGATAGATAGATAGAAGGTAGTAGAGGTAGAGAGATAGAGGTAGAAGGTAGATAGTAGTAGAGAGTGATAGAGGTAGATAGATAGAGTAGAGAGGTAGATTAATAGAAGAGAGG
Organism: Monoplex corrugatus; assembly: GCA_030674185.1. NCBI lineage: Eukaryota > Metazoa > Mollusca > Gastropoda > Littorinimorpha > Ranellidae > Monoplex > Monoplex corrugatus. The sequence goes on from JAPXFY010000022.1 coordinate 68,643,882, forward strand.
TAGAGAGTAGTAGATAGAGTGAGTAGATAAGATAGATAGTAGTAGAGAGGTAGATAGATAGAGAGTAGAATAAGAGGTAGAGAGGTAGATAGATAGATAGATAGGTAGAGAGGTAGATAGATAGAAGTAGAGAGGTAGATGAGGTAGATAGATAGATAGAAGAGGTAGATAGATAGAGAGGTAGGAGTTAGATAGATAGAGAGGTAGAGAGAGTAGATAGATAGATAGAGGAGTAGAGAGTAGATAGATAGATAGAGATAGAGAGGTAGATTGAGAGGTAGATAGAGAGATAAGAGGTAGAGAGATGATAGAGAGTAGAGAGTAGATAGATAGATAGATAGAGATGAGGTAGATAGATAGATAGAAGGTAGAGAGGTAGATAGGATATAGAGTAGTAGAGAGAGTAGATAGATGATAGAGAGTAGATAGATAGAAGAGAGGTAGAGAGGAGTAGTATAGATAGAGAGGTAGAGAGTAGATAGATAGATAGATGAGGTAAGAGTGATAGTAGATGAATAGATAGTAGATAAGAGGTAAAGAGTGTAAGAGTGGGTGAGAGGTAGATAGATGTAAATAGATGAGGTAAAGTAATAGTAGAGAGGTAGATAGATAGTAGATAGAGAGGTAGAGAGGAAAGATAGAGAGTAGAGTAGATAGATAGATGAGGTAGAGAGGTAGATAGATAGATAGTAGTAGAGTAGTAGTAGATAGAGTAAGATAGATAGATAGATAGAGAGAGGTAGAGAGGTAGATGTAGATAGATAGAGTAGGTAATAGTGGTAGAGAGTAATAGAGAGGTAGAGTAGATAGATAGATAGGAGGTAAGAGGTAGATAGATAATAGAGGAAGATAGATAGATAGAGAGGTAGATGAGTAGTAGATAGATAGAGAGAGAGATAGTAGATAGATAGATAGAAGGTAAAGAGGTAGATAGATAGATAGAGAGTAGAGAGTAGAGTAGATAGAAGAGAGGTAAGAGGTAGTAGATAGATAGAGAGGGTAAGAGGTAGATAGATAGATAGAAGTAAGAGGTAGAGAGGAGATAGATAGATAGATAGATAGGAGGTAGTAGAGGTAGATAGTGATAGAGAGTAGTAGAGGTAGTGATAGATAAATAAGTAGAGGAGAAGAGGAAGAAGAAGGAAGAGGAGGAGGAGAGAGGAAAAATAATAGATAAGTAAAATAAAGAAAGAGGGAGAGAGAAATTAAGTAAGTAGAGTAATAAGGTAAAAGGTAATAGAATAATAGAAAAAATATAAAGGGTAAAATAATATAATATAATAAGTTATAATAAAAAGATAAGAGGTAGAAATAGAGGTAGAGATGATAGAGGAAAAAAAAAAAAGGGAGAGAGAGAGGTAGATAGATAGATAGAAGAGAGGTAGAGAGGTAGATAGATAGATAGAGAGGTAGATAGATAGATAAGATAGAGGTAGGAGGTAGATAGATAGATAGGAGGTAGATAGTAGTAGAGAGTAGAGAGGTAGAGAGGTAGATAGATAGATAGAGAGGTAGTAGATAGATAGAGAGGTAGAGTAGAGAGTAGATAGATGATAGAGGTAGATAGATAGATAGAGAGGTAAGAGTAGATAGATAGAGAAGGTAGAGAGGTAGATAGATAGATAGAGAGGTAGAGAGGTAGATAGAGATAGAGAGGTAGAGAGGTAGATAGATAGATAGATAGAGAGGTAGAAGAGTAGAGTAGAATAGATAGATAGTAGAGAGTAGATAGATAGATGAGAGGTAAGAGGTAGATAGATAGATAGAGAGGTAAGAGGTAGATGATAGATAGAGAGGTAGGAGGTAGATAGATAGATAGAAGAGATAGTGAGAGGTAGAGAGGTAGATAGATAGATAGAGAGTAGAGAATAGAAGATAGATAGAAGAAGGTAAGAGGTAGTAGATAAGATAGATAGTAGAGAGGTAAGATATGATAGATAGAGAGTAAAGGTAGATAGATAATAGAAGGTAAGAGGTAGATAGATAGATAGAGAGGTAGAGAGTAGATAGATGAGATAGAAGATAATAGAGGTAGATAGATAGTAGAGAGGTAAGAGGTAGATAGATAGATAGATGAGGGTGAAGAGAAGGTAGAGTAGATAGTAGATAGAGAGGTAAGAGGTAGATAGATAATAGAGAGTAGAGAGGTAGATAGATAATAGATAGAGAGGTAAAGAGTAGAAGAGATGTAGATAAGAGTAGATAGATAGATAGAAGAGAAGAGTAGAGAGGTAGAATAGAATAGATAGAGAGGTAAGAGGTAGATAGATGATAGAGAGGTAAGAGGTAGATAGATAGATAGAGAGTAAGAGTAGAAGTAGAGAGAGTAAGAGTAGAGAGATAGAGAGGTAGAGTAGATAGATAGAGAGGTAGAGAGTAGTAGATAGATAGATGATGAGGGTAGAGTAGATAGTAGATAGAGAGGTAGGAGTAGATAGAGTAGATAAGGAAGATAGATAGATAGATGAGGTAAGAGTAGGGTAGATAGATAGAGAGAGTAAGAGGTAGTGATAGATAGAGAGGTAGAGAGGTAGAGAAGATAGGAAAAGAGTAGATAGTAGATAGAGAGGTAAGAGGTAGATGATAGATAGAGAGGTAAGAGGTAGATAGATAGATAGAGAGGTAAGAGGTAGATAGATAGATAGAGAGGTAGAGAGGTAGATAGATAGATGAGAGTAAAGAGTAGAGAGGTAGATAGATAGATATAGAAGGTAAGAGGTAGATAGATAGATAGAAGGTAAGAGGTGATAGATGATAGAGAGTAAGAGGTAATGATAGATAGAGAGGTAAAGAGGTAGATAGATAGATAGAGTAGGTAGAAGTAAGAGTAGATAGATAGATAGATAGAGAGGTAGAGAGGTAGATAGATAGATAGAGAGGTAAAGAGGATATAGATAGTAGATAGATAGAGAGGTAATAGAGTAGTATAGATAGATAGATAGAGAGGTAGAGAGTAGATAGATAGTAGAAGAGTAGATTAGATGAGAAGAGTAGATAGATAGATAGATAGAGAGGTAAGGAGAGTAGAGTAGATAGATAGAAGAGGTTAAGAGAGGAGTAGATAGATAGAGATAGAGAGGTAGAGAGTAGATAGATAGAGAGGTAGAGAGGTAGATAGTAGTAGGAGTAAGAGGTAGATAGATGATAGAGAGGTAAAGAGGTAGATAGATAGATAAGAGGTAAGAGATAGAATAGATAGAGAGGTAAAGAGGTAGAATAGATAGATAAGAGTAGATAGAGTAGATAGAGAGTTAGATAGAGTAGAGTAGATAGAGTAGATAGATAGATAGATAGAGAGGTAAAGAGGAAAGATAGATATGATAGTAGATGAGGTAAGGTAGATAGATAGAAGAGTAGATAGATAGATAGATAGAGAGGTAGAAGAGTAGATAGATAGATAGATAGGAGATAGATAGATAGATAGAGAGGTAGTAGAGTAGAAGTAGATAGATAGATAGATAAGAGGTAGAGTAGATAGATAGATAGATAGATAGAGAGAGTAATAGAGATAGATAGATAGATAGAGGGGTAGATATAATAGATAGATGAGGTAGAGAGTAGTAGATAGATAGAGAGGTAGATAGATAGATGAGGTAAAGAGATAGATAGATAGATAGATAGATAGATAGATGATAGATAGATGAGGTAAAGAGGTAGATAGATAGATAGAGTGTGATAGATAGATAGAGAGGTAAAGAGGTAGATAGATAGATAGAGAATGAGGTAGAGAGGTAGATATATAGATAGATAAGAGTAGAGAGGTAGATAGATAGATAGAGAGATAATAAGAGGTAGAGAAGATAAGGGTAGATAGATAGATAGAGAGGTAGAGAGGTAGATAGATAGATAGAGAGGTAGATAGATAGAGAAATACAGAGGTAGAGAAGCAATTAGATAGATAGATAGAGAGGTAGAGAGGTAGATAGATAGAGAAAGTGGCATATATATATTTATATGTATACCCACACTCACAAACACACACATACACATACACCAACACACACACATTTGCACAAACACACACAGCGCACGTGCACACACACCAACACATACACAGAAACATATAAACACGCGCACACACGAATCACACACGAACACACATACGAACACACACACACACATATACACATACACGCGCACACATATACACAGACACACAAACACAGACACAGACAGACAGAGACACACAGACAGACGGACACACACACACACACAGAACACACAGACACACAGACACACACACACACACATGCACACATATACACATACACAGACATAGACACACACACACACAGAAACACACACCTGTACACTCCTTAGAAACGGACACAGCAATAATAAATGATATCAGTTGCCTTTATTGTTTTTGAAGCAACACTTACAAAACACTTTTATTCTGGAACTTCTGCAAAATTATGTTGCTTATGAAAAATAAAAGGTTTTAGGAACCATGTCCATCACATGGCGTCTGTATCGTCAGTCATTATCGTCATGTGCCCTGCCACATGGCGTTGGCGATCATGGCCCTTCATATGCATCTATCCCTTGTTGCCGCAAGCACATCTTCCACCCTCTCTGTCCTCAGCCACCCTGCAAGTCTGTCCAACTCTCCGTCCCTGGGTCTGCCTGGTGCTCTCTTTCCCGCCAGCTTTCCTGTTGTGACCAGGTGCTCTGATTCCCCTTTCCTCATAAAATGGCTATAATGTTGCCTGTCTTTTCCCAATCTTCCTTATAAATGATGTACTTGTGTCTGCCTCCATCAAGACTGTCTTGCCTGTTGTCCCTGCCGTCCATAGAACTCTCAACATTCCTCCCATAAACCACATCTCGGCTGCCTCAATCTTTTTCTGGCTTTGCTTGTTGACTGTCCATGCATCACAGTCGTATAACACTATCGGTTCTATATAACATTCAAGAACTCTCTTCCTGATGTTTAGTGATAGGCATTTGTTGGTAAGAATGCTTTTCATCTTCTTGAATGCTGGCTTGGCTTAGCCGATTCTGCGGGCTGTTTCTGATGTGTATCTGCCGTCTGGTGAGATGATCGTTCCCAGATATTTAAACTTATCAACCTGTCTCAAAGTTGTGCCATTTGCTGTTATTGTGCATGAGGGGATTTCATGTTTTTTTACTGATTACCATGACTTCAGTTTTCCTGCTATTTAGCTCCAACCCTTTACTTTTTGCTTTCTATTTCTATTACATTCATAAGGTTTTTTTTAGGTCCCTTTCATTTTTCTGCAATTAGCACGGTGTCATCTGCGTATCGACTGTTGTTTATTATTTTTCCTCCAACCTTTAATCCAGGGTCTTCTTCTAGGTTTCTCGTGATGTTTTCGCTATGAAGTGAAAACAGATCTGGTGACAGAACACAACGTATTACCATGTGTAAACCCACCCTTAGTATAAGCAAGCCCTCGGAATTTCAGTGACAAAGGACGACGAGCCAACAAGCAAACGATAAAGAGTTCTATTTCAACTACAAAGGTTTTGTCGTGGCAGTGGTAATGGTTGGCAGATAATAACAGGTTCCAGTCCACTTACCCCCTGATCAGCTGTGATCAGAAGAACGGCATTTTAGCATCGGAATACTACATAATCTTCTGCACTCCCCAATGTCTTGGAATGCTTCCCTCTTCTTTGGTTCACTTTCTCCCCCCCTTTTTCTTTGTATAAATAATAAAGAATGTTTCGTATCAGCTAGGAGAGAGAGAGAGAGAGAGAGAGAGAGAGAGGAGAGAGAGAGAGAGAGAGAGAGAGAGAGAGAGAGAGAAAGAGAAGAGA
>JAPXFY010000022.1:68657165-68662165 GCA_030674185.1 Monoplex corrugatus
GCAGTTCTCTGTCAGTGTTGGAATGAGGGAGCTGTACCACAGGACATGAGGGACGTCAAGATCGTCACCCTGTACAAAAACAAGGGCGAAAGGAGCGACTGCAACAACTACAGAGGTATCTCGCTCCTCAGCATTGTTGGCAAAGTCTATGCTCGGGTCCTCCTAATCCGCCTGCAGAAACTGGCTGAACGCGTCTACCCGGAATCACAGTGTAGTTTTCGAGCAGAGAGATCCACGGTAGACATGGTCTTCTCCCTTCGCCAAATCCAGGAGAAGTGCAGAGAGCAGCGGATGCCCCTGTATGTGGCATTCATTGACCTCACCAAGGCCTTTGACCTAGTCAGCAGAGATGGCCTTTTCAGGGCTCTCCGAAAAATCGGCTGCCCCCCCCCCCCCCCCAAACTGCACAGCTTAATTGAGTCCTTCCACTCAAACATGAAAGGGATGGTGCAGTTCAACGGAAACCTCTCCAAGCCCTTCGACGTACGCAGCGGTGTGAAACAAGGCTGCGTCCTGGCCCCAACCCTCTTTGGAATCTTCTTCGCTCTCCTCCTGAGGCATGCGTTCAGCACAGCGCAAGAAGGGATCCACCTGCGGACCAGATCAGATGGCAGGCTCTTCAACCTCGCCCGCCTCAGAGCAAGGACAAAGGTCCGTGAAGCCCTCATCAGAGACATGCTATTTGCCGACGATGCCGCAGTTGTGACCCATACTCAGCGGGACTTGCAGTCACTAATGGACCGCTTCTCCCAGGCCTGCAAAGATTTTGGTCTGACCATCAGTCTTAAGAAGACAAACGTCCTGGGCCAAGACACGCCATCTCCACCAGCCATCACCATTGATGACTACGAGCTTGAAGCCATCCATCAATTCATATATCTTGGGTCCACCATCACCGATAACCTCTCCCTTGACACAGAGATCGACAAGAGGATCGGGAGGGCAGCCACAACACTAGCCCGCCTCACACAAAGGGTGTGGACAAATCCCAAGCTGACCACAAAGACAAAGATGGCTGTATACAACGCCTGTGTCCTCAGCACCTTGCTGTATGGCAGCGAGGCGTGGACCACGCATGCTCATCAGGAGAAAAGGCTCAATACCTTCCACTTGAGAAGCCTACGGCGCATACTTGGCATTTCCTGGCAAGACAAGGTGACCAACACCGAAGTCCTGACCTGCGCTGGCCTCCCAACCATGCATACCATGCTGAGACAGCGTCGGCTGCGCTGGTTGGGCCACGTTCGCCGCATGGAAGATGGTCGCATCCCAAAAGACATCCTTTATGGTGAGCTTGCCACAGGGCACAGAAACATTGGCCGCCCACAGCTGAGATACAAAGACGTTTGCAAGCGTGACATGAAGGCGCTTGAGATCAACACTGAGTCCTGGGAGGACCTCGCAGACGACCGCAACAGCTAGAGAACTACTCTCAAGAAACAGCTGCGGATTGGTGAGGACAAACTGTAAGCTGCTGCAGCAGAAAAGCGAGTTCGCAGAAAAGGGATGACAGCCAACAGACCAGCATCAGCATACACATGCGACCACTGCGACAGAGACTGCCTCTCTCGCATTGGTCTGTACAGTCACAGGCGACGCTGCTTGGACCAAGCAGACAGCCCATCTAGACATTAGAACGGATGTACTTTGTCCATGGTCAGTCATGACCGAAGGAGGCCTACTAGTTTTGTCCTTTCGCACCGTGACAGAGAGAGAGAGGGAGAGAGAGAGAGAGAGAGAGAGAGAGAGAGAGAGGTGGGGAAGGAGAGAGACAGGGGGAGGGAGAGGGAGAGAGAGAAGGGAGAGAGAGAGAAGGAAGAGAGAGAGAGAGAGAGACAGAGACAGACAGACAGAGAGCGAGAGATAGAAACGGGAGAGAGAGAGAGAGAGAGAGAGAGAGAAGGAGAGAGAGAGAGACAGTGAGAGAGGGAAGAGAGAGAGAAGGGAGAGAGAGAGACTGCAGTGAATGAGAGAGAGAGACAGAGAGAGAGAAGAGGGAGAGAGAAGGAGAGAGAGAGACAGAGAGAGAGGGAAAAGAGAGAGAAGAGAGAGAGACAGATGGAGAGAGAGAGAGAGAAAGAAAGAGAGACAGAGAGGGCTTGTGCCATGATCACCATACACATGGCACCTGTGACGTTAGTGCATATGAAATTCGTTCCGAGCGTGGAGACGTCGTCTTGAGAAACTGAAACTGAAATTGTTCATTTAGGCCTTAGCACTTCAGGAAGCTGGTGGATAGGATGAGGGAGTCAAAGGGTTAAGTTTTTAGTTTGCTAGCATGATTGACAATGTAGGATTGCTGGTGGACGGGGTGCGGGAGTCAAAGGGTTAAGTTTTTAGTTTGCCAGCATGATTGACAATGTAGGATTGCTGGTGGACGGGGGTGCGGGAGTCAAAGGGTTAAGTTTTTAGTTTGCCAGCATGATTGACAATGTAGGATTGCTGGTGGACGGGGTGCGGGAGTCAAAGGGTTAAGTTTTTAGTTTGCCAGCATGATTGACAATGTAGGATTGCTGGTGGACGGGGTGCGGGAGTCAAAGGGTTAAGTTTTTAGTTTGCCAGCATGATTGACAATGTAGGATTGCTGGTGGACGGGGGTGCGGGAGTCAAAGGGTTAAGTTTTTAGTTTGCCAGCATGATTGACAATGTAGGATTGCTGGTGGACGGGGTGCGGGAGTCAAAGGGTTAAGTGTTTAGTTTGCCAGCATGATTGACAATGTAGGATTGCTGGTGGACGGGGTGCGGGAGTCAAAGGGTTAAGTTTTTAGTTTGCCAGCATGATTGACAATGTAGGATTGCTGGTGGACGGGGTGCGGGAGGTCAAAGGGTTAAGTTTTTAGTTTGCTAGCATGATTGACAATGTAGGATTGCTGGTGGACGGGGGTGCGGGAGTCAAAGGGTTAAGTTTTTAGTTTGCTAGCATGATTGACAATGTAGGATTGCTGGTGGACGGGGTGCGGGAGTCAAAGGGTTAAGTATTCCGACTTTATAGGATGCACGTGCACGTTGTTTTTGTCCATTCTGCGCAGGCGGTACGTTGCTGCACAGTCTGCATATTCCGTCTTGGGTCAGTGTGCATGCTGGGTGTTTGCATGTTTTTATAAGACATCGGACACTAACATGACTTATTACAGGATCTTCACTTGAATGTTCTCAAGAAGTAATAGCTACAAGTTTATGTAAAACATGTGGTTGAAATGTCATATTTGTATTTCAAATCCACTTATGAGGTGCTTCAACGCCATTTTTCTACCAACGCTGACATACCAGTGCCAGACATGGTCCCTAACTAAAGTCCTCGACAGAAAACTGGTCACCTGTGAAATGAAATGCCTGAGGAAAGCAGTAAACAAGACAAGGCGGGACAAGATCAGAAATGAGGTGATACGAGACATGGTAGGAGCAACACCAATCCTACAACACATCGAACATATGAGGATCAAGTGGTTCGGACACCTCACACGTATGCCCCTAAACCATCCAGCTCTTCGGGCATACAACACCAGATACTCTGGCTGGAGAGCCAGAGGAAGACCAAGACGACGATGGAGCGACTCCGTGGCAGACACCCTCAGAGCTCACGAGATGTCCCTTCTCCAGGCCACCCGCCTTGCTGCTGACAGACGACTGTATCTCCCCGCGACGCCCACCGGTACAAGCGGAAGGAAAAAGTAAAGTAAAGTAAGTTATGAGGTGCTAAGGGCTAAATGAACAATTTCAGTTTCAGTTTCTCAAGATGACGTCTCCACGCTCGGAACGAATTTCATATGCACTAACGTCACAGGTGCCTTGTGTATGGCGATCATGGCACAAGCCTTAAAGCCTGCACATAAACCCATGAGCTGGCCAGGTCCTGAGGCCCTAACTAGACTATGTTTTACCTTGAAGTCTAATATTCGTGTTTGATAGCATCCATGCGTAAGGTTGTACTCACGAAAAGGCGTAAAACACCAAAAGGTCTTTCCCCAGTGGGGATGCCGGGGGTTCTTTCAGTATACACAGCATCCCTTACCTTGTGAAAATTCTGTGCTAGAATTTTCTTCTTTTTTTGTCACTTTCTTTGTTTCTGCTTTGCTTCTTTGTTTTCTGTCATTTCTTCCTGTCATTTTCTGCCTTGCTGGTCCATTCACCTGTATGTGTTCTATAAAATCTTACATACTTTCTCTTAGGATTGATAATTGGGTACATATATTAAGTGCATTTTTGGCTCTAGCGAAATGAGAAATGCAGAAATTTTGTTTAGGTAATTTAGGCTCGTTTTTATGTATACTCTAATGACCTTATTAATATTCAAGTTTGTGTTCAGGTATGTTTTTTAAATCCCTTTGTGATGGAGTGGCCAATCTCCTTAGATTCTGTGAACGATGTGTACTTTATTTTCTGTTCCTTGTGTTTTTTTTAACCTTGTTGAGGTACTTTGTGTGTATTGAACTGGTTATAGCCCTGATATGGCTCTACGCAGTCGGCTGGGCGTTAAGCAACAGTGGGGATGAGAAACCAACAGGTCTGCATACATGTTGACCAGGGAGATGGGAGAAATCTCCACCCTTTACCCAGCAGGTGGGAGGTACCCAGGCAGGATCGAACCCCGGACCTTCTGACTGAAGGTCTTACGTCTTACCCGTTTGGCCACAGAGCTCGTAGAACATTTGTGACCCTCAGTTTGGATATGCCTACATCATTCCCACATTGTACATCATTCCAGACAGTCTTGAAAGAGGCAAACGACACACACACACACACACACACACACACACACACACACACACACACACACACACACACACACACACACACATACACACACGCACACACACACACACACACACACACACACACACACACACACACACACACACACACACACACTACACACACACATTACACACACACATTAACAAAAAAGATTAGGAACAGACAAGCAACAGGACATTTTATGAGGCAAGAGAAATTAGAGCACCTCATTTTATGAGGCAAGAGAAATTAGAGCACCTAGTCAC
>JAPXFY010000022.1:68669665-68672165 GCA_030674185.1 Monoplex corrugatus
AGTTTATACAGAATAGCTAGTTGTATTGTGATTCAGACCTTTGATTATTTATTTATTTACTTTATATATATGTTCCTTTTATGAAGGTAAGATACACAGACACACACGTCATTTAACCAAGATTATTCCAGCGGTAGGCTGATAAAGTACCAGTATAAAATATAGACTAGTAAAACGTAGGCTAGGTAGGACCTCAGGACCTGGCCAGCTCATGGGTTTATGTGCAGGCTTAAGGCATGTGCCATGATCACCATACACATGGCACCTGTGACGTTAGTGCATATGGAATTCATTCCGAACGGGAAGACGTCATCTTGAGAAACTGAAACTGAAACTGAAACCGAAACATGACGTCATCTCTCCAGCGACTTTTCAGTCTTCCAATTGATGTAGACCAATACTGTTGTACGGTTGCGACGCGTGGACAGTCAACAAGCAAAGCCAAAACAAGATTGAGGCAGCCCAAATGTGGTTTCTAAGAAGAATGTTGAGGGTTCCATGGACAGCAAAACAAGAAACGAGACAGTCTTAATGGAGGTAGACATAAGTAGATCATTCATAAGGAAGATTAAGACAAGACAGGCAACATTCATAGGCCAATGTTATGAGGAAAGGGGAATTGGAGCACCTAGTCACAACGGGAAAGCTGGAGGGAAAGAGAGCGAGCACCGGGTAGACCCAGGGAGAAGATACTAGACGGACTTGCAGAGTGGCTGGGGACAAGGAGGGCGGAAGAGATGCTTGAGGCAACAAGTGATAGAGACAGATGGAAGTCCATAATCGCCAACGCCATGCGGCAAGGCACCTGATGATGATGATGATGATGAATTGATCTAGCGTCCTCGGCCTCTGTTATCTGCCCTTCTGTGCCTCTGAATTTCCATCTGTTGTCTTTGATGCCAGCCATGTGCCATACCCACAATGCCACATTCTCCACAAACACCAGCGCTTGTAGTAATATTGATACCAACGATATAAATTATCGTGAATATAATTGAAGTTTTAATCCTCCCGCACCCTGTCCACCAGCACTTTGCATTGTCAACCATGTTACCAAAGCAAAAACTGAATCCTTTGACTCTATCATCCTATTTGCCAGCTCCTCGGGAAGCTGGTGGATAGGGTGAGGGAGTCAAACGGTTAAGTTTTTGCAGTTGGTGGATAGTGTGCGGGAGTCAAAGGGTTAAGAAATCGGGGAGACTGGGCTTTTACTTTGTCATATTAACAGCCGTGATTACAAGGACCATTTGATCTACTGTTGGTCAGCTGTACCAACAATCAGCCATATGTGTGGTGTGTGTGTGTGTGTGTGTGTGTGTGTGTGTGTGTGTGTGTGTGTTGTGTGTGTGTGTGTGTGTGTGTGTGTGTGGTGTGTGTGTGTGTGTGTGTGTTGTGTTGTGTGTTGTGTGTTGTTGTGTGCGTGTGTGTGTTGTGTGTGTGTGTGTGTGTGTGTTGTGTGTGTGTGTGTGTGTTGTGTTTGTGTTTGTGTGTGTGTGTTTGTGTGTGTGTTGTGTGTGTGTGTGTGTGTGTGTTGTGTGTGTGGTGTGTGTGTTGTGTTTGTGTGTGTGTTTGTGTTGTGTGTGTGTGCCTGTTTTTCTCCTTGTCTGTCTTTGTTCTCTTCTCCTTGCTGCGTCGTGTGTGTCTGTCTGCCTGTTGTCTTCTGTCTGTCTGTCTGTCTCTCGTCTCTGCCTCTCTGTGATTTTTGTTCTTTGCAGTTGGCATGCATTTGTTACTCTTTCGTTATTTAGTTTAACATTTTTAAAAGGTAATTCATTTAGGCAGTTCATTTTGTGCTTATTGTTTCTCTTACATTTTCTACGCCACTTTGATAGCTAGCTTATAAATCCAGGGACTGTTTCTTTTACGATGCAGTGTGGTTTGATAAATGATGTGTGTGTGGCGGTGGTAAATGTATGATTAGGCGGTGTGATGTGGTGATGGTGATGATGGTGGTGATGTGATGATGATGATGGTGTGATGTGATGATGAGATGAGGTGTTTCGTTGTTATGATGCGATGATGGTGATGATGATGAGACGATGATGATGATGGTGATGATGATGATGATGATGATGGTGATGAAGATGATGATGACGACGACGACGACGATGATGATGATGATGACGGTGACGATGATGACGGGAATGGTAATGATGAATCTGCAGAATTCCATTTCTGGATTGAGACTACGAGACAGGGCTGTACTCTACCCTTCTTTCCACGATGTATTCTGGCATCAAGCAGAGAAACAGACACATGGGTGTTGGTCATTAGGTTTGAATAACACCCTCATTGATACCTCTATAAAGTGGACGACATGCCGACTGTATGGTTCCAGTCTTCCCAATGAACTCATAGCACTCACAACTCTATGTAACAGTCGGTTGGAGCTGAAAATTCCAACAGTGACTTTGACAGGACAAATGGGATTCGAACCCACAACTTTCCTGTCAGAAGTCCCTTGCGCTAACCACCACACCAAGGCGAGTGGTGTTTTTGT
>JAPXFY010000022.1:68684665-68687165 GCA_030674185.1 Monoplex corrugatus
ACCCGCGGCCATCTAGCTAAGGGAGTAAACCCTGACGGTAAATCCGGTGTGGGGCCCCTAAGGCGGTTGGATGGCAAACTTTGTCACTTTCCGGCAGCTCCTGCGGCCGCGTTGGCACCAAAACGTAACAGCCCTGCTGTTCCTTTGGATCTGTCAGCGAGGTGGAGAGGGGGGACAAGTTGCATGGGCAACAGCCTGTCTTCCATATTACACTGCCCAGGCTTACATCCGTCCATTCATCCACAAACACTCTGCACCTACGACCTGGAGAGGACACTCCAGCCTCGCTACTAACACTAGTGTCGGCACAACACGGGAAGCAACAGATACCGGTGATAAGTCATTGCTCAACTGGCGTAGAGCTGACGCCAGGGGTTGCTTTTGACGGTGGGAGAGACCTTCGTGTCTTACTGGACAGCTACCGCCCACCTAAGCTGGGCAGCCCCCAGCCAGTTAGGTGCTGTCCCGCCACGACCTGCCTTCTTCATTGGGTGCATGAAGATTAGGAGAAAATCTGACAAGCAGGTCGTTAATTACCGCACCAAACAAAAAGAAAAATTCAAATTCAAGAAACGGATCAGGAAAAGGATCAGCAGTGAAACTGGGCTGTTGGAATGTCCGAACAATGATGCCTGGGCTCTCCCAAGATCTGCAAGACATCAGCAACGCCAGAAAAACCGCCGTCATAAACAGCGAACTAAAGAGGCTCAATGTGGACATTGCCACTCTGCAGGAAACACGGCTGGCTGACTCAGGAACACTAAAGGAATGGGACTACACCTTCTTCTGGCAAGGAAAAAGTTCTGACGCCCCAAGAGAGCACGGAGTAGGCTTTGCAGTAAGGAACAGCCTGCTGAACATGATTGAACCAGGCAGCGGCGGTTCAGAACGATTCTTGACTCTCCGCCTCACCACCACTGAAGGCTATGTCACTCTCATCAGCGTTTATGCCCCAACTCTGTCCGCCTCTCCAGACACCAAGGATGAGTTCTACGAAAATCTTGCATCAACCATAAGGAACAACTTGTTCTCCTGGGCGACTTCAACGCCAGAGTGGGTGCAGACAATGACTCATGGCCCTTCTGCCTCGGTTCCTTTGGAGTGGGGAAAATGAATGAGAATGGACAGCGACTGCTTGAGTTTTGCGCCTGCCATGAACTGTGCATCGCCAACTCCTTCTTCAAGACGAAGCCTCAGCACAAAGTCTCCTGGAGGCATCCCCGCTCAACACATTGGCACCAACTGGATTTGATCCTAGTAAGACGTGCCGCTATCAAAAACGTTCTCCACACTCGCTCTTATCACAGCGCAGACTGCGACACAGACCACTCTCTGGTATGTTGCAAGATCAGGCTACAACCAAAGAAGTTCCACTGCTCAAAGAAACAAGGGAACCCTCGCATTGACGTCAGCAAGATGTCTCAGCCAGATCTTGTAGAACAGTTCGCAGAGGCCTTTCAGAGAGAATACGATGCATTGCAGCCCAGAGACTCTGCCACTGAGAGATGGGAAACGCTACGAGACATCATGCACCGCATTGCTATGGCCACCTTTGGGAAGAAAACTGTGAAGTCCCACGACTGGTTTGAGGCCAAATCATCAGAGATGACTCCCACTGTTGAGGCCAAGCGTGCCGCACTCACCAAGTATAAGCGGTCACTCAGTGAGAAGAACCTGCAAATCCTCAGGGCTGCCAGAAGTAAGGTTCAGCTTTACGCCAGGCGCTGCGTAAACGAGTACTGGACAGAGCTCAGCGAAGAGGTACAGAGTGCTGCTGAAAGAGGCAACATCCGAGGAATGTATGATGGCATCAAGAAGGCACTGGGACCAACACAGAGCAAGATCGCCCCCTCAAATCCTCCACTGGGGAAGTAATCCGCAATCCTAGCCAACAGATGGAAAGATGGGCGGAACACTACTCCGACCTCTACTCCACACAGAACATGGTGTCCCCCTTAGCCCTCGATGCCATCAAGTGCATGCCGGTAATGGAAGAACTTGACGCAGAGCCAACTGCGGACGAACCTCAGCAAGGCCATTGATAGCCTGGCATCAGGGAAGGCACCTGGCAACGACGGAATTCCTCCAGACCTCATCAAGCACTGCAAGACTTCACTTCTGCACCCTTTGCACGCAGTTCTCTGTCAGTGTTGGAATGAGGGAGCTGTACCACAGGACATGAGGGACGTCAAGATCGTCACCCTGTACAAAAACAAGGGTGAAAGGAGCGACTGCAACAACTACAGAGGTATCTCGCTCCTCAGCATTGTTGGCAAAGTCTATGCTCGGGTCCTCCTAATCCGCCTGCAGAAACTGGCTGAACGCGTCTACCCGGAATCACAGTGTGGTTTTCGAGCAGAGAGATCCACGGTAGACATGGTCTTCTCCCTTCGCCAAATCCAGGAGAAGTGCAGAGAGCAGCGGATGCCCCTGTATGTGGCATTCATTGACCTCACCAAGGCCTTTGACCTAGTCAGCAGAGATGGCCTTTTCAGGGCTC
>JAPXFY010000022.1:68692165-68697165 GCA_030674185.1 Monoplex corrugatus
CAAGAAACACCAGAGGGTGTGAATGGGATCCAGAGCACTAATGCCTGGAGAGCACCAGTTCCTCTGGTGTTGGTCATTCTGCCCATTTTATCACCAGAATGTTCACTGAAACTCTTAAGTTCACAAGAAACACAAGAGGTGCGAATAGGATCCCAGAGCGCTGAAAGCCTGGAGAGCACCAATGTCCCTGGTGTGGGCCATTCTGCCCAATTTGTAACCAGAGGGTTGAAGCTCTATGTGGACCACTGTCCTGACACAATATCACTTCACATGGCCTGTCTCCGCAGACTCCTCCATATCACGTGGCAAGACAAGATCCCGGAAACGGAAGTCCTCGAACGAGCTGGCACCTCAGCATACACACCCTCCTGCAGAAAGCCCAAGTAAGACGGGCCGGACATGTGTTGAGAATGTCTGAAAATCGACTACCAAAACAACTCATGTATGGAGAGCTGAGCCAGGGAAGCGCTCAGTTGGTGGCCAGAAGAAAAGCCTTAAAGATGCCTGAAAGTATTCATCAACGACAAGGGCATCAACCCCAATATCTGGGAGACGCTTACACTAGATCGACCGAACTGGCGAGGACAGCTGTCCATCGGAGCAAGAGCAGCAGAGAAAAGACGCAAAGCAGAGGCTCGAAGAAAACGAGAAGCGCGCGAGGCACGAGCGATTTACGTGCTGGCGAGCCTTCCTGGCCTGGATTGCCTCATCAGCCACTCCGGACCCACAATCGCCACCCACCCCCCCAGTCACATTTGAAGTCGTGGTCTTCTTCGACAACGAAGGACGAACAACAAACAAACTGACACAATACTCGATCTGCTGACCTATCATCATCATCAGGTGCCCTGCCGCATGGTGTTGGCGACCATGGACTTCAACCATCTCTATCTCTCGTTGCCCCCAGCATCTCCCCCACCCTCTTCATCCCCAGCCACTCTGCAAGTCCGTCCAGCATTCTCTCCCTGGCTCTACCTGGTGCTCTCTTTCCCTCCAGCTTTCCCGTTGTGACCAGGTGCTCCAAATACCCCTTCCTCATAAAATGGCCTATAAATTTTGCTTGTCTTTTCCTAATCTTCCTTATGAGTGATCTATTTGTGTCTGCCTCCATCAAGACTGTCTCGTTTGTTTTCTTTGCTGTCCATGGAACTCTCAACATTCTTCTGAGAAACCACATCTCGGCTGCCTCGATCCTGCTCTGGCTTTGCTTGCTGACTGTCCACGCCTCGCATCCGTACAACAGTATTGGTTCTATATAACATTCAAGGACTCTCTTGCTGATGTTAATTGATAGGCATTTGTTGGTAAGAACGCTGACTATAGCCATCGCAAAAAGTGACTGTCATTTCAACAGTAACAAGAAACTCTGGGGAAAGCTGGACAGCAGAAGGTCCTCAGAGGAAAAGCTCACTCCTGTAAAGCAAGTGTTTCAGCCTGTAACTCCTTACACTCTCAGCAGTCTTGACCACATCCACATCATGATTCCCGGATGCTCCTCTACTGTTGTATTTTTTCTTTTTTTCTTAAATTAAACAATGATATAATATGGTACTCAATATATTACCCACACTCATTCCAATGGTTGACCTGTATTCAATTACATTTTGTCATACCAGAAAACGAATTAACAGTCAGCTGACGGAAGCAAGAGAGCATACATCATCCACAGAACAAATTGAAACAATCAATAAATCAATCAATCAGCTAACCAACCAACAAAGTAGCCAACCAACCAACCAACCAACCAGTAAGCCAGCCAGCTAACCATCCAAACAAGCCAAATAAGCACAGCATGCGAGCGAGCAAGCAAGCAAGCAAGCAAGCAAGCAAGCAAGCAAGCAAGCACAAACAACAACAATAACAACAAGAACAACGACAGCAACAACAACAACAACAAACACCATTAAAAAATCAAACAATTCTATCAACAACAGTATGTTTACTTCATTTAATATATTTCATGTTATCAAATCATTTGTTTATGCCATTTATTTTTATCATTTAAATATATATTTTTATTTATTTTTTTAATTCCTCTGTTTATCTAGGTAATGACTCAAAACATTCCCAGAGAAACATTTGGTTTATTTTTCTGACTGCAAAAACGTTTGAAAAAAAAAAGATTAATTTGACCCTATAGTGAAATGTGCAGGCAGTATGTAAGGTTACACGAGTGTAGTAACAACAAATCGTGGGCATACCCACGTATATTATAAAGCAGGTAGAATTTTGTAATGAATCAACAGGTACTGACCTATAATAATATAATGAAATAAAAGTGTAATAAATCCAGACTGAATAAAAAAATCCATCTTTGTTGACACACACACACAGACACACATACACACACACACACACACACACACACACACACACACACACACACACACACACACACACACACAACACACACACAAACACACACACACACACACACACAAACAAACACACACACAAACACACACACACACACACACACACACACACACACACACACACAAAACACACACACACACACACACACACACACACACACACACACACATACACACACCAAGGACTGACGTGAATAAACTTTTTTTCTATACATAGACACCAAAAGACCATAAATATTATATACATACATCACATCACAATATATCATAATAACAGATCTGATGAATGGAAGTCTTCTTTCTTGACAATAATGCAACCATAACTAAGCATGTATATCTGTTCCACACAAAGACAGCAAAAGCACAGAATCATCAAGGAATGCTTTTTATCCCTCGGTACCATCGGTTTTCTAGTTCAAGGACATCATATTCACGGAATCACTATGAAACAGACATGCATGTTATTTTGGCAAAGTGCACACCATTGAGCATATTTCATTCGTACCGTTGTTTGGCTTTGTTCTGACATGACATGACATGACATTACATTGTGTGGGTTGAGACGCTTTGGAATAGGAAAAGCTGGGTTCTGTAGGCATTGTGCCAGCTTGCCTTCCTCCAGCTTTTGGGACAAGTCTGGAAGAAGAGATGTAGAGCAAAAGAAAGTACTTAACGTAAACCACATCCTCCATCCTGACCACCTAACTGACCATTAATGTGATAACGTAAACCACATCCTCCATCCTGACCACCAAGCTGACCATTAATGTGATAACGTAAACCACATCCTCCATCCTGACCACCAAACTGACCATTAATGTGATAACGTAAACCACATCCTCCATCCTGACCACCAAACTGACCATTAATGTGATAACGTAAACCACATCCTCCATCCTGACCACCAAACTGACCATTAATGTGATAACGTAAACCACATCCTCCATCCTGACCACCAAACTGACCATTAATGTGATAACGTAAACCACATCCTCCATCCTGACCACCTAACTGACCATTAATGTGATAACGTAAACCACATCCTCCATCCTGACCACCAAACTGACCATTAATGTGATAACGTAAACCACATCCTCCATCCTGACCACCAAACTGACCATTAATGTGATAACGTAAACCACATCCTCCATCCTGACCACCAAACTGACCATTAATGTGATAACGTAAACCACATCCTCCATCCTGACCACCAAACTGACCATTAATGTGATAACGTAAACCACATCCTCCATCCTGACCACCAAACTGACTATTAATGTGATAACGTAAACCACATCCTCCATCCTGACCACCAAACTGACCATTAATGTGATAACGTAAACCACATCCTCCATCCTGACCACCAAACTGACCATTAATGTGATAACGTAAACCACATCCTCCATCCTGACCACCAAACTGACCATTAATGTGATAACGTAAACCACATCCTCCATCCTGACCACCAAACTGACCATTAATGTGATAACGTAAACCACATCCTCCATCCTGACCACCAAACTGACCATTAATGTGATAACGTAAACCACACCCTCCATCCTGACCACCAAACTGACCATTAATGTGATAACGTAAACCACACCCTCCATCCTGACCACCAAACTGACCATTAATGTGATAACGTAAACCACACCTTCCATCCTGACCACCTAACTGACCATTAATGTGATAACGTAAACCACACCCTCCATCCTGACCACCTAACTGACCATTAATGTGATAACGTAAACCACATCCTCCATCCTGACCACCAAACTGACCATTAATGTGATAACGTAAACCACATCCTCCATCCTGACCACCAAACTGACCATTAATGTGATAACGTAAACCACATCCTCCATCCTGACCACCAAACTGACCATTAATGTGATAACGTAAACCACATCCTCCATCCTGACCACCTAACTGACCATAAATGTGATAACGTAAACCACATCCTCCATCCTGACCACCAAACTGACCATTAATGTGATAACGTAAACCACATCCTCCATCCTGACCACCTAACTGACCATAAATGTGATAACGTAAACCACACCCTCCATCCTGACCACCAAACTGACTATTAATGTGATAACGTAAACCACATCCTCCATCCTGACCACCAAACTGACCATTAATGTGATAACGTAAACCACATCCTCCATCCTGACCACCAAACTGACCATTAATGTGATAACGTAAACCACATACTCCATCCTGACCACCAAACTGGCCATTAATGTGATAACGTAAACCACATCCTCCATCCTGACCACCAAACTGGCCATTAATGTGATAACGTAAACCACACCCTCCATCCTGACCACCTAACTGGCCATTAATGTGATAACGTAAACCACATCCTCCATCCTGACCACCAAACTGACCATTAATGTGATAACGTAAACCACATCCTCCATCCTGACCACCAAACTGACCATTAATGTGATAACGTAAACCACATCCTCCATCATGACCACCAAACTGACCATTAATGTGAAACCATGCTCGTAAACAAAACAAAGCAAAACAAAAAAACAAAAGAAAGAAAGAAAGAAAGAAAGAAAGAAAGAAAGAAAGAAAGAAAAACAAAAACAGTAAAAAATCACAGCCAATTAA
>JAPXFY010000022.1:68707165-68712165 GCA_030674185.1 Monoplex corrugatus
CAGCACACCCTTGAGACAGGTTGATAAGTTTAAATACCGGGAACGATCATTTCACCAGACGGCAGATGCACATCAGAAATAGCCAGCAGAATTGGAGAGGCCAAAACTGCATTCAAGAAGATGAAAACATTCTTACCAACAAATGCCCGTCAATTAACATCAGGAAGAGAGTTCTTGAATGTTATATAGAACCAATACTGTTGTACGGATGTGAGGCGTGGACAGTTACACACACACACACACACCGCACACACACACACACACACACACACACACACACACACACACACACACACACACACACACACACACACACACACACACACACAATATATATATGTATATATATGATATATATATTGATATGTATATATATGTACATAGACATAGATATATGTATGTATATATGATATATGTATGTATTATATAGTATACACATGTGTATATCTATCTATCAATCTATTATATTATCTATCAATCTTATCAATCTATCAATCAATCAATCTAATCATCATCTATTATCAATCAATCAATCATATCATCATCACTATCTATCTATCATTATCTATCTATCTATCTGTCTGTCTGTCTGTCTGTCTATCTATCTATCCAGTCTATCCATCTATCCATCTATCTCTCTATATATCTACAAGTACCTATCTATATATACATGTATATGTATGTATGCATACATCTATATCTATATCTATGTGTGTGTGTGCGTGTGTGTGTGTGTGTCTCTCTCTCTTATATATATATATCTGTGTGTGTATTTATAACAAAACAAAACAAACAAACAAAACAAAACAAACACGCAAACAAACAAACCCCCAGAAAAATAGGGAGGTAAAGCCATTTTAACAACCTTTTTTATACCAAGAGAATCTTCCAGAAAAAAAATTCCGATTTTATACGTCTCAAGGTCACTGACGCCTTAAAGTTTCCGTCGAATTCAAACTTCACAAGCACCGAGGACAATGGTGGACTGTCACAACAGTGAAAATACATTTTGAATATTGTCAAAAGTGTCGGAAAATGTGCATTTCATACACCTTCCTAAAAAAGTGCTGATTTAAGGCACTTGTTTTGGTTCGTGTGACCTTCACTTTGAAATTCTGTCTTGCAAACTTACACATTAGCGACGCCTCGAGAATGCCACACCTTTGACCCAAGTTTGGCAAGAATCCATCACGAAACAGGTGAGAACAGTTTTGCCAACACATTTTGGCAACAGGCACACACACACACACACACACACACACACACACACACACACACACACACACACACACACACACACACACACACGCACACACACACACACATACACAGACACACACACATGCGCGCGCGCGCGCACATGTACACAGACACACACATACACTCACACACTCACACACCACACACACGCACATGTACATACACACACACATACACTCACACACACACACTCACACACACAACACACACACACACACACACACACGCGCGCGCCACATGTACACAGACACACACATACACTCACACACACACACTCACACACGCACACACACTCACACACCACACACACACGCGCGCACACCACACACACACACGTACGCATAGCATACACATACACGGACAAACAAATACACACACATACATTATCATCGTCAACATGTCAGAGCAATATAAAATGTTGTACCGACAATTACAATACAAATAATTCAACTCGGAAAATAACTGAAACAATTACATTGAGAATGAAACTGGAGAAAATATGTTTAAATTTGTTAAACAAGCACAACAAGCATATTTAGACATGAACTATTTGTGCTTTATAAAGGAAATTATCATTATCAAAAATGTAACGATCGAATCAGAAATTGCATCATATCTGGTGCCAGGATATGCCATGATAACACAGCCACGTCACACCATCTCAATCCACAAGGAACCTCACAGCATCATGATCATTATCGCCATCGTCACCATCATTAGAGCATTATGAAAATTGTCCCAGATAAAAAATTTGTCCCAGATTATAAAATTGTCCCAGATTATAAAATTTATCCCAGAATATAAAATTTGTCCCAGATTATAAAATTTGTCCCAGATATAAAATTTATCCCAGATTATAAATTTATCCCAGATTATAAAAATATGTTCCAGATTATAAAATTTATCCCAGATTATAAAATTTGTCCCAGATTATAAAATTGTCCCAGATTATAAAATTTGTCCCAGATTGTAAATAAAATTTGTCCCAGATATATAAAATTTATCCCAGATTATAAAATTGTCCCAGCTTCTTTGGCCACTAAGATGGTCTTAAAAATGGGACAGAATAGAGAGAAAAAAAAGATGAATACTCATGAAACTTCTAAAGTGGGACGATCCTAAACAAACAGCCCAAAACGTTATTGCACCTGCTGGATAGGATGAGGGAATGAAAAGGCTAAAATCTTGCAGCTGGTGGACAGGGTAAGGGAGGGAGTCTCTGCTCACCTCGTTCTGCAGGTGTTTCAGGTAGTTGAGCTTCTGCTTGAGGGGGTCCTTGGACAAACCGTCCATGAAGGCCACCATGCCGTGAGGGAAGTTGTGCTGGCCAGCCAGGCCACCACCTTCTTGTGCTGCATGTCTGGACGTGCCGACACGTACAGAATCAGGTAACCCAGGTCCTGCCAGTGCCTGTAGGACAAACACTCCATTCAGTTCAATTCAATTCAAAATACTTGACTGTTTTGTTTTTGCTTCCCAGTTTCCCTGTAGCGGGGGTGGGGGGGGGGGGGACATACTCTAGTCAGTTCAGTTCAGTTCAGTTCAAAATACATGACTGTTTTTGCTTCCAAATTTGCGTCTCTTTATATCCACTGTCGAGTCTGTGTTGCTCTACAACTCGGAAACATGGACCTTAACAAAGCAGATGGAGAAGAGTCTTGATGGGACGTATACTCGCATGTTGAGGATGGCATTAAATGTCTCTTGGAAGCAGCACATGACTAACGAAGAGCTATATGGATACCTCCCTAAAGTTAGTGACAAGATAAGAACACGTAGGCTTTGCCTAGCCGGTCACTGTATGCGACATCCGGAGGAAGTTGCTTCACAACTTGTACTGTGGCAGCCAACTGGAGGGAGAGCGAACAGGGGAAGGAAGACAACAGACTTCATTGATCTTCTCAAAAGGGACACTGGCCTCGAAAACATCGATGAGATCAAGGCAGCTATGTTGGACAGGAGCAAGTGGAAGGAGTACGTCACAGAGGCTCAATCGGGAGATCGGCCAAACTAACTGACTAACTAACTTGCCTGTGGGGGGGGGGGGGGGGGGGGGGAGGAGGGGATACACTCCAGTCAGTTTAGTTCACTTCAAAATACTTGACTGTTTTTGTTTTTGCTTCCCAGTTTTCCTGTAGGAGAGACACACTCCAGTCAGTTCAATTCAGTTCAAAATACTTGACTGTTCTTGCTTCCCAATTTGTCCGTAGGGAGAGTTATCCTATTCAGTACAATTCAATTCAGAATCATCATCATCATGATCATCATCATCATCCTGATCCACACGCATCATAATGATGATGATAATGATGATGATCATCATCATTAGCTGCAGCAGCAGCAACAGCAGCAGCAGCAGCATAATCATCGTCGTCGTCATCATCATCATCGTCGTCAACGTCGTCGTCGTCATCGTCGTCGTCCTCCTCCTCCTCCTCAAGTGCCCTGCCGCATGGCGTCGGCGATCATGGCCCTCCATACGAATCTATACCCTTGTTGCGGCAAGTACATTTCCCATCCTTTTTGTCCTCAGCCACCCTGCTAGTCCGTCCAATATTTTTTCCCTGGGTCTACCTGGTGCTGTCTTTCCTTCCAGCTTTCCTGTTGTGACCAGATGCTCTAATTTCTCTTTCCTCATAAAATGGCCTATCAACGTTGCTTGTCTTTTCCTAGTCTTCTTTCTTAACGACCTTCTTGTGTCTGCCTCCTTCAATTTCTTTGCCGTCCAGGGAAACACTTGACAATTTTTGCTTCCCAATTTACCTGATGGCGGTGGGGGGTGGGAGGGGGGGGGGGTAGTCGGAGATATTCCATCCAATTCAATTCAAGTCAAATACTAAATACTCGTTTTTGTTTCCGAGTTTGCTTTTTAGGGGTAGATACTTCATTCAGTTCAGTTCGATTCAAAATACTTGATAGTATTCTTGCTTTCCAATTTGCCTGATGAGAGGAGATACTTCATTCAGTTTAAATCAACTCAAAATACTTGATTGTTTTTGCTCCCCAATTTCTGCACCGTCTCAATAAAGTTGACCCACGCCACACACTGTGGATACATCATACACCACCCACTCTAAGTTTATTCAGACCAAGTCCCGGTGTCAGTACGTCCATGGGAGCAAGAGATTGTCAGGTTGCCATGTGGCCACCCACCAGAGGGGATCTGGCATTGCTGCTGGGTCTTTTTGGTAAAGTTCAACACATAGCTTTTCTGATCTAACTTACCAAGGACACTGACTATTAAGCCTGCTACTGATTAACCAACCGACCAAACCATCAAACAACCAATCAAGCATAAGCCCGCTACCAAGCAAGTAAGCAAGCAAGCAAGCAAGCAAACAAGCAAGCAAGCAACCAACAAGCAAGCAACCAAGCAACCAAGCAACCAAGCAAGCAAGCAAGCAAGCAAGCAAGCAGCAACCAACCAACCAACCATCCAACCAACCAACCAACCAACCAACCACGTAATATGCCAACCAACCAACCAACCAACCAACCAACCAACAACAACCGATCGATGAATCAATCAATCAATCAATCAATCAATCAATCAATCAACCAATCAACCAATCAACCAATCAACCAATCAATCAATCAATCAATTGACTCACCAATCAGTCAGTCAGTCAGTCAGTCAGTCAGTCAGACAGTCAGTCAGTCAGACAGTCAGTCAGTCAGTCAGTCAGTCAGTCAGTCAGTCACTCACCACTCACTCACTCACTCACTCACTCACTCAACAC
>JAPXFY010000022.1:68719665-68722165 GCA_030674185.1 Monoplex corrugatus
ATTCTTTCTCCCCATTTATAGCCGTGTGCGTGTATGTGTGTGTGTGTGTGTGTGTGTATGCGTGCGTGCGTGCGTGTGTGTGTGTGTGTGTGTGTGTGTGTGTGCGTGCGTGCGTGTGTGTGCGTGCGTGCGTGTGTGTCTGTTTAAGCGCTTAGATTTGATTTTATCAAGATTTTGCGCTATATAAATATTGTAATTATCATTATTATTATTATTATAAATGGGCCAGTCTAAAACCTGAGTGTCTGATTAAGGATTGAACCCTTGACCTCCGCGTTACCGGATCGGTACTCTGAACCAACTTAGCTAACAGGCCAGGCTAAAAACTGGTGGTCCGACAGCATTGAACCCCTGACCCCCACGTTACCGGATCGATGCTCTAAACCAGCTAAGCTAACTTGCCAGCCAAAAAGCTGAGGCCCACCTGAGAATTGAACCCTTGGCCTCCGCACTACCCGCTTGGTGCTCTAAACCACCTAAGCTAACATGCCAACCTAAATACAGAGAATCCGCCTGAAGATCGAACTCCTGTGCTCCACGTTACCGGATTGATGTTCTAAACCATCTAAGTTAACGGGGCCAGCCTAATACCTGGGGGTCCACCTGAAGACAGAACTCCGACCCCCGCACTACTGGACTGACCCTCCAAACCAACTGAGCTAACAGGCAAGCCTAAGACCTGGGGGTCTTCTCACCCAGCTTTGAACCCCCGACTCTCACTTTACGGCTCAATGGTCTAAACCAACTTAGCTAATAGGCCAGCCTAAAAATTGGGGGTCTGACTGAGGATCGAACCCTTGACCTCCGCATTACCGGATCGGCGCCCTAAACCAACTAAGGTAATGGACCGGTCTTAAAACAGCAGGTTCACCTGAGAATTGAACCCCTGACCTCTGTGCTATCCACTCAGCACTTTAAACCATTAGAGATATTGGGCCTACAAAAAAAAGTGGGATGGAACATATGACCCTTGTGATGTCAACATGGCAAATAAGCTAGCTTATGGGGCCAATACACATGTAAATAGATCCCTGGACAGACGTCTCCAGGGCACAAGGCTGGGTACAGTGGTATGCAGAACCTGCTGTTGCCCAAGCAGCTAG
This sequence comes from Monoplex corrugatus, assembly GCA_030674185.1. Lineage (NCBI taxonomy): Eukaryota > Metazoa > Mollusca > Gastropoda > Littorinimorpha > Ranellidae > Monoplex > Monoplex corrugatus. Next base: position 68,720,769 of record JAPXFY010000022.1, read on the forward strand.
CTTCCACTGTCCATGGCACCACAGGACACTACAGGGGCCAAGGGAGAGGGACCAACCAATACAGACTGCAGTTGGTGAAAGGGAGAATTTCCATAGATGCATAACGAAACACCCCAATCACACCAAACAATGCAATGCAAATGATACAAGAGAAACAAAACAAAACAAACAAACAAACAAAACAAACAAACAAACAAAACAAAACAAAACAAAACAAAACAAAGCAAAAATTGTACCCTCCCCAAAAAATGATCAGACCAAACCCAATCAACTAAAACACACATGCACACACACACACACACACACACATTCACACACCACACACACACACACACACACACACACACACACACACACACACACACACACACACACACACACACACACAAATATCACAACACAAAATAGCACACAATTTTTTTCACTAGAAAGGAGCATAATATCTAAGGATTCATACATATTAATATCTATTATGATAATAATAGCAACAATAGTGACAATGATGATGATGATGATGTCAAATAATAATGATGATGATAATAACAATGCAATATTTGTGGAAAATGATAATTACAATAAAATCAATGATAACAACAATAATGTTAAGAAAACACAAGAAACGACGATGATGATAATGGCAATGATGATGACGAATAAAAAGAAGAAGAAGAAGAAGAAGAAGAAGAAGATAATAATAACAACAACAATAACAATAATAATAATAATAATGAAAATAACATGATAACAGCAACAACAACAACAACAATAACAACAACAACACCGCTGCCACCACCACCAATAATAATAATAATAATAATAATAATAATAATAACAATAATAATAATAATAATAATAATGATAATGATAATAACAATAACAACAAGAATGATGATAACAGCAGTAATAATAACAACAAAAATAATAACACTGATGACGATGCTAATGCTAATAACAACAAAATAACAACAAAAAACAATAACAATGACAACTTGTACAGCGCCACGTCTCACAAGAGCCCTAAAGGCTTCCCACAGGACGAGTTACAAGAGGTCAACAAGTGTCAAGCAAATACATGTCAACGGCAGCTGGAATGACGAAGAGCTTGAGCACCATACATACAATGTTCTGGAAGCAATAAAGCTGGCAATTTCCCCCTCCCCACCCTCGCCTTCGACATGCACAGTATACTAGAAAAACTCTTACGCATAAGTGAACACACAGTACTAAACCACACCATATGATATCACCCCACGCTACATCACATAACCTAATCCCTCCCCACAGCACAGCACACTACACCAAGTCACAGCACAGCACAGCACATCATATACCACAGCACAGCACAGCACAGCACATCACATCACAACACAGCACAGCACAATACAGCACAGCACATC
>JAPXFY010000022.1:68729665-68734665 GCA_030674185.1 Monoplex corrugatus
AGAGAGACAGAGACAGAAACAGAGACAGAGACAAAAAGAAACAGAAAGACAGAGGAATGAAGAAAGAGATACACATACCATTAGTGATGACGGTAGCGGGGTTCTCACCAAGACCGGAAGTGACGGATACAATACTGGTGTAGCTGGGCTGTCTCTGTAAAGTGGGACCTGCAGGACTGGTGGAAGGTCTTCTCCTTCCAGGAACACCTTCAGGTTGGTCTGAACCGTCTCCACTGCCACACACAGGATGATCTTTTTTTCTTCTTTTTATTAATAAACTGTTGTTATTCATCTTTTGCTTCACAACAGACATCAAACACAATGTGCCCCCCCCCCCCACCCCAAAAAAAAAAAAAAAAAAAAAAGAGAAAAAATATACACATGAAAAGACATTGTTGACATACGAACTGCATGTTCTATACATTGAAGTTTAAAAATGAACATCATGATCTAAGCACATGTCAACATTTTTATATGAATTTGTTTTTCAAATTATATTTTTTGCTGTAAGATAATTAAGCATCAACGAATAAATGACAACAGAAATGATATCAATTCATACATATAAAAGAAGTGTTGTTCACATACAAAAGAAGTGTTGTTCACATATAAAAGAAGTATTGTTCACATACAAAGAAGTGTTGTTCACATACAAAAGAATGTTGTTCACATACAAAAGAAGTGTTGTTCACATACAAAGAAGTGTTGTTCACATATAAAGAAGTATTGTCACATAAAAAAGTGTTGTTCACATACAAAAGAAGTGTTGTTCACATACAAAAGAAGTGTTGTTCACATACAAAAGAAGTGTTGTTCACATACAAAAGAAGTTTTGTTCACATACAAAAGAAGTGTTGTTCACATACAAAGAAGTTTGTTCACATACAAAAGAAGTTTGTTCACATACAAAAGAAGTGTTGTTCACATACAAAAGAAGTATTGTCTACATTACAAAAGAAGTGTTGTCACATACAAGAATTTATTGTTCAATACAAAAGAAGTATGTTATACGGTATGTTACAAAACCTATAACGTACAAACATACATGACAATGTTCTAATCAATGAAGATTTTATTGTGTACACCAAGATTTAAAAACATGTCATGAAGAAAACTCCGTTTTCAACGGAGAGAACATTGGTGTATAGTTGTTCCACTGAGCATTAAATATGGACAATTTATTTCTTAGCGTTCTGATTTTTCCTGGATGTGTATATGCACGTTGGTTTTCTCCACACTGAACAGGCAGTATGTAGCTGCACAGTCTGCATACTCCATCGTTAGTGGACGTGTCTGCTGGTGGTTTTCATATTTCTATGAGCCAGCCGCTGACCTTACGTACAGGATCTTTTACATGCATGTTAGATGTTGTGATTGTGTATACACACGTGAGGCGTGGACAGTCAGCAAGCAAAACCAGAACAAGACTGAGGTAGCCGAGATTAGTTTCTAAGAAGAATGTTGAGAATTCCATGCACAGCAAAAAAACAACAAAAAAACCCAACAAAACAAACAAACAAACAAACAAACAACAACAAACAAACAAAAAACAAACAAAAAAACAAAACAAAAAAAAACAAACGAGACAGTCTTGATGGAGGCAGACACAAGTAGAACACTCATAAGGAAGATTAAGAAAAGACAGGCAACATTTATAGGCCATTTTATGATGAAAGGGGAATTAGAGCACCTGGTCACAACAGAAAAGCTAGAGGGAAAGAGAACACCAGGTAGACCCAGGGAGAAAATATTGGACGGACTTGCAGGATGGCTGAGGACAGAGAGGGTGGAAGATGTGCTTGCGGCAACAAGGGTAGATACATATGGAGGGCCATGATCGCAAACGCCATGCAGCAGGACACTTAATGATGATGATGATACACACGAAGGAGATTTAAGCACATACAGGTCTGTACACATGCTGAACTGGGAAATGAGAAAGATCTCTACCCTTTAGCTGAGGTGGACTGAAACCAGGACCTTAGGACTGCAAAATCAACGTCTTAACCACTTGACTACCGCTCCTATGGTATAATCTTGTCCTTTTGGACTTTCATAAGTCCTGGGTTCGATCCCCAAGACACCTCCACCTGGTGGCTAAGGCAAGATTTTTCCAAACTCCCAGGTCAACGTATGTACAGACCTGTAGGTGCCTGGACCCCGTTTGTGTGTATATACCGGCAGGATATGGAATACGCACGTTAAAGAGCTTGTGAGTCATGTCAGAGGCTGGCTCATGGAAACAAGAATATATTCAGCATGCCCTGCCACCAAAGATGCAGACAGTTCAGTTCATATTGCTTATAACCCAAGCCGACTACTAGAGCCATCATATCAGGATAACACCACGTAAAAAAGGCACCCGTTAAGATAAAAACAACAGTTAAAAGCCATGCACAACAATGTGGTCAACGTGTTTAACAACTCAAGTTCTCCATGCTCCACTAGTAAAAGTCTCATTACCTGTGCTGTTCCGTTGAGTGCAGACAGGTTTTGAGACAGCCCTACACAAGAATGGTATAATATTGTTTGTTTGACAAAACTAGTTGTAAGACAACTCACCAACATGACAGGCTCCCCATCTCCATAACTCACCAACAAGGACAGGCTCCCCATCTCCCATACTCACCAACATGGACAGGCTCCCCATCTCCCATACTCACCAACATGGACAGACTCCCTATCTCCCATACTCACCCACATGGACAGGCTCCCCATCTCCCATACTCATCAACATGGACAGGCTCTCCATCTCCCATTCTCACCAACATGGACAGGCTCCCCATCTCCCACACTCACCAACATGGACAGGTCCCTATCTCCCATACTCACCAACATGGACAGGTCCCTATCTCCCATACTCACCAACATGGACAGGGTCCCTATCTCCCATACTCACCAACATGGACAGGGTCCCTATCTCCCATACTCACCAACATGGACAGGCTCCCCATCTCCCAGAGGGAACTTGGTGTAGCGAGGAACCTTGATAGGAGCCACGTGTTTAAAACTGTCGCTGATGAGCGGCTCCAGACGGACGGCCATGGGGTCGCTGGAGTGGAACAGGTTGTACACCTGATGACAGGACGGCCTGGCTGGAGGACATTGCCTGTCCTCCCCGCAAAACGCCCTCCGGTACGCCAGCACCAGAGCCAAGGGAGACCCCAACATGAACAAGTCCGAGACATCAAAATCGAACTGGGCGAAGCCTCCATCGAAGAAGCTCACGGAGCTGGTTCTCCTGGAAGACTGTGAACGATCTTGCCCAAAACTGGTGCTGAGACGGGTGGAACTCCGTACAGATTGATGCCTCCCAGATTCGCTACCACCGCCACCACCCCACCACCACCACCAGGCAGATCTGAAGATCTAGGTGGAAGGACCTCGCTACGGCTGCGCTCCGTACGTCGTCGATGTTCCATGTGAGTTGAAGGATCGGGTTTAGGAAGGTCAGGGTCGCTGTTGTGGGCGTCTTGGGTGTCTGAGGTGGAGAAGATTCTGGCAGGGCTGCCTGACTTGATGACCTCGTCCTGAAGGACGCTGAGGCTTTCCTGACTGCCCACCTCGTGCAGCAGTGGGTTCTGGTTTCTTGTCAGGGCGTCATAGGTCAGTAAAGAACCAGTGGAGTCCGCCAGCAGGCAAACCTGTATGACCCAAAAACCATGTACTTCAACACTTTCAGTTTCTCCAGAAGACGTCTCTGCGCTCGGAACGAATTCCATATGCACTAACGTCACATGTGCCATGTGTATGGTGATTTCCATATGCACTAACGTCACAAGTGCCATGTGTATAGTGATTTCCATATGCACTAACGTCACAAGTGCCATGTGTATAGTGATTTACATATGCACTAACGTCATAAGTGCCTTGTGTATAGTGATTTCCATATGCACTAACGTCACAAGTGCCATGTGTATAGTGATTTCCATATGCACTAACGTCACAAGTGGCATGTGTATAGTGATTTCCATATGCACTAACGTCATAAGTGCCTTGTGTATAGTGATTTCCATATGCACTAACGTCACAAGTGCCATGTGTATAGTGATTTCCATATGCACTAACGTCACAAGTGCCATGTATAGGTCATCGTGACTCATGCCTTAAGCCTGCACACAACCCATGAGCTGGCCAGGTCCTGAGCCCTACCTAGACTATGTTTTACCTAGTCTATATTTTATACTGGTATTTTATCAGTCAATCATTGGAATAATCTTGGTTACATGTAAATGACATGTGTATCTGTGTATCTTATCTTCAAAAAAAAAAAGGAATATATATCACAAAGTTAATAAATAAATAGTTAAAGGTCTGAATCACAACACAACTAGCTACTCTGTATAAACTCGTCTCACATGACAGAACCCCGCCCACCCCCCCACCCTCTCCAACAGTCAATGCACAAAGCCTCAGCTGTCTATCAACTAGGTGAAGACAATATTTCCTTAATCAAATACCGGCCAGTTTGTCGTTCACTTCTTGTAGTTCAACAAGAAGTCGATACATAACCAGTCGCCGTGGTGTGGTGGTTAGCGCAACGGACTACCGACTGGAAGGCTGTGAGTTCGAATCCTCATCAGTCCCTTCAAAAATTATTGTGGGATTTTTTTTTGGTTAAAGCTAGCTCCTACCCAGAGTTAAGCGTGCTAAAGGCTCTTTGGGATGACTGGGATCGCACAGTCGCGTCTTATCCATTTCACGGATACGTCATTGAAGGCGTGGCTTAAATCTTTAGACAATCACCGCGGGTATCTGTATCTTTCAGGCCTGGTTGAAAGCGGGGTATCTTATGATAGTAAGCGTAGAGTACAGCCCTGTCACACAGTCTCAATCCTACATGGACCTGGTGGATAGGGTGAGGGAGTCAAAGGGTCAAGATTTTGCTTTGCTAGCATGGTTGACGATGCAGGACGCCGGTGAACAGGGTGCGTGAATCAAAGGATTAATCACAGCCCCACCAGTCCGTGGTTCACTTCTCGTAGTTCAACAAGAAGTCG
>JAPXFY010000022.1:68742165-68749665 GCA_030674185.1 Monoplex corrugatus
TGTGTGAGAAAGAGAATATGAGAGAGAGAGAGACAGACAGACAGACAGACAGACAGACAGAGACAGAGAAAGACAGTGAGTGCGTGAATGAGTGAGAGAGAGAGACACACAGAGACAGAGAGAGAGACAGAGAGATAGAGACAGAAACAGGCACACACACATATATTAATATATACATATACATGTATATATGTATATTACATACATACAGGGGCACCTCAGCATACGAGCGTCTCGCCATACAAGCAATTCAGGTTACGAGCACAAAATACTTGGAAATTTCGCTTCGGTATTCGAGCATTCGTTCGAGTTACGAGCGACATTGTGGTCACTTCACGTGCTGTTTATGTTGCTGTCTAGACTGAACTGGACATATCAGACTATGATTTATAATAATAATAATAATAATTACAATATTTATATAGCGCAAAATCTTGATAAAATCAAATCTAAGCGCTGAAACACACACACACGCACGCACGCACACACACGCACGCACGCACGCACACACACGCACCCACGCACACACACACACACACACACACACACACACACACACACACACACACACACACACACACACACACACAACGCACACACACACGCACACGGCTATAAATGGGGAGAAAGAATAAAAGCAATGGAAAATTATAGAGAGCATATTATATACAATTATATATTGCAATGTGATTCCCCTCCGAGTGGAGACAGGCTGCAGAGGGGATTGAGTGAGGTCAGGATTTTATGCAGAGGAGAAAAGGTGAGTTTTGAGAGCGGACTTGAAGGAGACAAAAGTAGGTTCATGACGGACTGAGAGAGGAAGTTTGTTCCAGGAGAGCGGACCAGAAACAGAGAAGGCTCGTGGACCATAGGTATTGATCTTATGGAACTCTACGGCTCTATCGATGATCAAAACATCTTTCATTATTCTCTTCCAGTGAGATTAAAGAAGTGTTGATTATGCGGGAAAAAGTGCAAAATTTCGTTGAAAAACATCACCCTAATAAAGCAGTGTCTGGGCGGTGCATGAACATATTTAATGACAATGCAATGTCTCATTTCAGGGGCATCCTAAAACGAAGACAGAAGCAAACGTCATTAGATAAGTTCTTGGTGAAGCGACCTAAAAGACAGTCAAGTGATCCTGAACCACAACCTGGTCCCAGTGAGGTAAAATTCCCAAGAAGAGAGAGCCCTCCTGAATCAGAGGGGGATTCTCCTTCCCCACAGTAACCCCTCTCCTCCTCCCCATCGTCTCCCTCAAGCCAGCCACGACTCTTCATGAAGGTAAAGCACAGTACATGTACACTGTATATTATTTATCACTGTTAAATGTTAGAAAAATTACTTTAATTCTGCATAAAATACCATGTTAATTGATTTTTATATTGATATTTTTTGGGTGTGGAACGGATTAATTGGATTTCCATTATTTTCAATTGGGAAATTCGTTTCGAGATACCAATTTTTCAAGATACGAGCTACGTCATGGAACGAATTAAACTCGTAACCCGAGACGCGACTGTATGTATATAACATACATGTATATATATATATAGATAGATAAATAGACAGAAGAGGAGAGAGAGAGAGAGAGAGAGAGAGAGAGAGAGAGAGAGAGAGAGAGAGAGAGAGAGAGAAAAAGAGAGAGAGAGAGGAGAGAGAGAGAGACAGAGAGAGACAGAGAGAGAGAGAGAGAGAGAGAGAGAGATAGAGAGAGAGAGAGCATGTGTTAATCTTCACTTCCTGTGCCTATTGATATTGCGCCCTAAGAAGATCATCTGGATTCTCACGACAAAATAATAAATCACAAATTAATCTGTACTGGAATCAAACGCCACACCTTCAACAATCATACACACCTTCCACATGGTCAGCCAGTTGTCCCTCAAAAGCGGGGGAGGTGGGGGTGGTGGTGTCACAACTCTCGTAGCCAGCAGCCACCATCTCCATGGAAGTTGACCTCACCAGCCCCTCCGCCCGTGACTCTCCCCCTCCTTCCTCCCCAAACCCTTCTCCATCTCCTCCCATGGAATCGCCTGAGGATCAGCAAAGATTCTGATAGGTCACAACTATGGTCGTGACGGGCGCTTTGAATTTTCTGGAGTTTTGAAGTGTGTGGTTGGATTTTGGTGTTTGGGTTGGGGATTGTGGAGTATTTTGAATTTGGGGTTTGGGGCTGGGAGTGTGGAGTTTGGGGCTTGGAGTTTGGAGTTTAGGGCTTGGAGTTTGGATTTTGGGGCTTGGTATTTGGGGCTTGGTATCTGGAGTTTATGGCTTGGTATTTGGAGTTTAGGGCTTGGTATTTGGAGTTTAGGGCTTGGTATTTGGAGTTTGGGGCTTGGAGTTTGGAGTTTGGGGCTTGGTGTTTGGAATTTAGGGCTTGGTGTTTGGAGTTTGGGGCTTGGAGTGTGGAGTTTGGGGCTTGGAGCTTGGAGTTTGGTGTTTGGAGTTTGGGGCTTGGAGTTTAGGGCTTGGAGTTTGGAGTTTGGTGTTTGGAGTTTGGAGTTTGGGGCTTGGAGTTTAGGGCTTGGAGTTTGGAGTTTGGAGCTTGGAGTTTGGAGTTTGGGGCTTGGAGTTTGGAGTATAGGGCTTGGAGTTTGGAGTTTCGGGCTTGGTGTTTGGAGTTTCGGGCTTGGAGTTTGGAGTTGGGGTTTGGAGTTTGAGACTCGGTGTTTGGAGTTTAGGGCTTGGTGTTTGGAGTTTGGGGACTGGAGTTTGGAGTTTGGGGATGGTGTTTGGGGCTTGGATTTTGGGGCTGAAGTTTGGAGTTTGGGCTTGGAGTTTGGATTTTGGGGCTTGGAGTTTGGAGTTTGGGGCTTGGATTTTGCAGTTTGGGGCTGGAGTTTAGAATATGGGGCTTTGAGTTTTGGGTTTGGGGCTGGAGTTTGGAGTTTGGGCTTGGAGTTTGGAGTTGAGGTTTGGAGTTTGGGGCTTGGAGTTGGGACTATGGGCTTGGAGTTTGGGGTTTGGAGTTAGGAATTTGGGGCTTGGAGTTTGGAATTTGGGGCTTTGAGTTTGGGGCTTCGAGTTTGGGGCTTGAAGTTTGGATTTTGGAGCTTGGAATTTGCTGTTTTGGAGACTTGGAGTATGGAGTTTGGGGCTTGGAGACTGGGGTTTGGGGCTTGGAGTTTAGCGTATGGGCTTCGGAGTTTGGAGTTTGGGGCTTGGAGTTAGGGGTTTGGGCCTGGAGTTTGAAGTTTGGGGCTTGGAGTTAGGGGTTTGGGGCCTGGAGTTTGAAGTTTGGGGCTTGGAGTTAGGGGTTTGGAGCCTGGAGTTTGAAGTTTGGGGCATAACGTTTTGAGCTTGGAATTTGGAGTTTGGGGCTTGAAGTTTGTATTTTGGGGGCTTGGAGTTTGATATTTTGGGCTTGGACTGAAGTCTGGGCTTGGAGTAAGGGGCTTGGAGTTTAGAGTATGGGGCTCAGAGTTTGGAGTATGAGGCCTAGAGTTCTTGAGTTTGGGGCTTGGAGTTTGAGTATGAGGCCTAGAGTTCTTGAGTTTGGGGCTTGGAGGTTGGAGTATGAGGCTAGAGTTCTTGAGTTTGGGGCTTGGAGGTTGGAGTATGAGGCCTAGAGTTCTTGTGTTTGGGGCTTGGAGGTTGGAGTATGAGGCCTAGAGTTCTTGTGTTTGGGGCTTGGAGGTTGGAGTATGAGGCCTAGAGTTCTTGAGTTTGGGGCTTGGAGGTTGGACTATGAGGCCTAGAGTTCTTGTGTTTGGGGCTTGGAGGTTGGACTATGAGGCCTAGAGTTCTTGAGTTTGGGGCTTGGAGGTTGGACTATGAGGCCTAGAGTTCTTGTGTTTGGGGCTTGGAGGTTGGAGTATGAGGCCTAGAGTTCTTGTGTTTGGGGCTTGGAGGTTGGAGTATGAGGCCTAGAGTTCTTGAGTTTGGGGCTTGGAGGTTGGAGTATGAGGCCTAGAGTTCTTGAGTTTGGGGCTTGGAGGTTGGAGTATGAGGCCTAGAGTTCTTGAGTTTGGGGCTTGGATATACAGATCTTGAGTCTACGGTTCTATCGAAAGAGCCAACCGGCCTAAGTATAAAACAATATAAGCACGTAATATGGGATGATGTATATGTCAAACGAATGAAAGAAAAAAAAATATCAACAAACCAACCAGCCAACCAGCAACCTATACAAGCCATACGATGATGCCAACAACCAATCAATCTATCAACTAAGCGTTCAACTTGCCATCCCCCCAAAACAACCATCGATTTCCTTTTTCCTTTGCATATTGACACAATAGTCAAGATGAACTAGACATTGGACATTCAGTCGGAAGGTCTGCGAAATGGCAAAAGAAGAAGAAGAAGAAGAAGAAGCAGCCACGAACCCACAGATAAAGGCATGTTTATTCATGAAAAGAACGAGCAATCACAAAAACCACGCATATATCTTGCATGCAACATGAACGGAAAGAAAATGACAGGGGTATGCTAGATGGGGTTCTGAGAGAATAGGGAATTTATGATCAATAGACGAAAATGCTCCTATGAATAAAGAATGAGACACGTCCAAATAGGAAAACTAAGAGAAAGAAAGAAAGAAAGAAGAGAGAGAGAAAGAGAGAGACAGACAGACAGACAGAGACACACAGAGAGAGAGACAGAGAGAGAGAGAGGGAGACAGACAGTAGAGAAAGAGAAAGAGAGACAATGGAAGAGAGACAAAGAGAGATGGGAGACAGAGAGTGAGGAGAGAGAGAAAGAGAAACAGAGAGAGAGAGAGAGACAGAGAGAGAGAGGGAGACAGACAGTAGAGAAAGAGAAAGAGAAAGAGAGACAATGGAAGAGAGACAAAGAGAGATGGGAGACAGAGAGTGAGGAGAGAGAGAAAGAGAAACAGAGAGAGAGAGAGAGACAGAGAGAGAGAGGGAGACAGACAGTAGAGAAAGAGAAAGAGAAACAATGGAAGAGAGACAAAGAGAGATGGGAGAAAGAGAGTGAGAAGAGAGAGAAAGAGAAACAGAGAGAGAGAGACAGAGAGAGAGAGGGAGACAGACAGTAGAGAAAGAGAAAGAGAGACAATGGAAGAGAGACAAAGAGAGATGGGAGACAGAGAGTGAGGAGAGAGAGAAAGAGAAACAGAGAGAGAGAGAGAGAGACAGAGAGAGAGAGGGAGACAGACAGTAGAGAAAGAGAAAGAGAGACAGCGGAAGAGAGACAAAGAGAGATGGGAGACAGAGAGTGAGGAGAGAGAGAAAGAGAAACAGAGAGAGAGAGAGACAGAGAGAGAGAGGGAGACAGACAGTAGAGAAAGAGAAAGAGAGACAATGGAAGAGAGACAAAGAGAGATGGGAGACAGAGAGTGAGGAGAGAGAGAAAGAGAAACAGAGAGAGAGAGAGAGACAGAGAGAGAGAGGGAGACAGACAGTAGAGAAAGAGAAAGAGAGACAATGGAAGAGAGACAAAGAGAGATGGGAGACAGAGAGTGAGGAGAGAGAGAAAGAGAAACAGAGAGAGAGAGAGAGACAGAGAGAGAGAGGGAGACAGACAGTAGAGAAAGAGAAAGAGAGACAGCGGAAGAGAGACAAAGAGAGATGGGAGACAGAGAGTGAGGAGAGAGAGAAAGAGAAACAGAGAGAGAGAGAGACAGAGAGAGAGAGGGAGACAGACAGTAGAGAAAGAGAAAGAGAGACAACGGAAGAGAGACAAAGAGAGATGGGAGACAGAGAGTGAGGAGAGAGAGAAAGAGAAACAGAGAGAGAGAGAGAGACAGAGAGAGAGAGGGAGACAGACAGTAGAGAAAGAGAAAGAGAGACAGCGGAAGAGAGACAAAGAGAGACGGGAGACAGAGAGTGAGGAGAGAGAGAAAGAGAAACAGAGAGAGAGAGAGAGAGACAGAGACAGAGACAGAGAGAGAGGGAGACAGAGAGAGAGAGGGAGACAGACAGTAGAGAAAGAGAAAGAGAGAGCGGAAGAGAGACAAAGAGAGACGGGAGACAGAGAGTGAGGAGAGAGAGAAAGAGAAACAGACAGAGAGAGAGAAAGAGAGAGAGAGAATGGGGGGAGGGAAAGAGACAAATGAAATGAATAAAAAGAATAATGATGGTATTTATAAGGAACAAAATCATGATGTACATATCAAACCAAAGTACATATGTTCATTCTTAACTAAAGCAATCAAAATAGCAAAAACAATTTTAAGGGAAAAGAAAGAAGGAAAAATGTGAAGAAAGAAGGAAAAGAAGATGGAAGGAAGAAAAGAAGTTATTGGAGTTATTTCAAGAGGGATTCACCACGCTCGTACAACTCCATATGCGCTCAACCCAAAATTTCCAGCCATTATCTGACAAATTTCCTGAGCCTGCACAAAACCCTACGCGCTGGCAAGGTCTTGAAACGGGGAAAGCAGAGAAGGGACCTATCAAACACTAAGCTGACACCACCAGAATGATGGAAACATTAAGATGGGCAGCGAACAGGCCAAAGTTTAATGTTGCGGGCTGGGATTGAACTCAAGATATCAGATCTTGAGTCCGCGGCTCTCCCAACAAGCCCGCAATAAGAAATGCCAACCGCCTGACTATGTTCCGTGCCGAATCCCGGGATTGAACCATAGACCTTTAGATCTTCCGTCTAACGCTCTCCCAACTGACCTATTCCGGCTGACAAAAAAAAAAAAGAAAAAAAAAAAAAAGAAAAAAAGAAGAAATAAAATGAAATGAAACGAAAATCGACTTTCCAATAGAATATAAATATTAGCTCAAAGATCAACTTACAAAACTCTCGCAGTTTAATCACATCATCATCATCATCAGGTGCCTTGCCGCATAGTGTTGGCGATCATGGACTTCCATCTGTCTCTATCTCTTGTTGCCTCAAGTATCTCTTCCACCCTCTTTGTCCCCAGCCACTATGCAAGTCCGTCTAGTATCTTCTCCCTGGGTCTACCTGGTGCTCTCTTTCCCTCCAGCTTTCCCGTTGTGACCAGGTGCTCCAATTCCCCCTTTCCTCATAAAATGGCTTATAAATGTTGCCTGTCTTTCCCTAATCTTCCTTATGAATAATCTTCTTGTGTCTACCTCCATCAAGACTATCTCGTTTGTTTTCTTTGCTGTCCATGGAACTCTTAACATTCTTCTTAGAAACCACATCTCGGCTGCCTTAATGTTGTTCTGGCTTTGCATAGCCAGAGTTTAATCACAGAGGTTGGGAAACAGAATGGAAAGAAGACAAGCAAACAAAAGAGGGCAAGGCGGGAAGAAAGGAAAGAAGGCCAGGAAGGAAAGAATGAAGAAAGGAAGGAAAAAAGGAAGGAAAGAAGGAAAGGGAGAAGAAATAACGGAAGCATGGAAGGAAGGGAAGAAAGAAGGTAGGAAGGAAGGAAGAAAAGAAGAAATAAAGAGAGGGAAGACAGAAGACTTTAGGGTAGAATGGAAAGAAAGAAAAGAGGAAGACAGGAAAGGAGAAAGAAAAGAAGTGAAGAAATAAAAAGGAAGAAAGGAAAGAAGGAAGTAAAAAAAACAAAAACAAGAAAGGAAGACAAGAAAAATAAAT
>JAPXFY010000022.1:68757165-68759665 GCA_030674185.1 Monoplex corrugatus
TTCTATGTGTTTATCTATGTTCTGTGTGTACATGATGTTCTATGTGTTTATCTTATGTCTGTGTGTACATGATGTTCTATGTGTTTATCTATGTTCTGTGTGTACATGATGTTCTATGTGTTTATCTTATGTTCTGTGTGTAATGATGTTCTATGTGTTTATATTATGTTGTGTGTACATTTGATGTTCTATGTGTTTATCTTATTTCTGTGTGTACATGATGTTCTATGTGTTTATCTTATGTTCTTGTGTACATTGATGTTCTATGTGTTTATCTATTTGTATATTGATGCTATGATGTTTATCTTATGTTGTTTAATTGATATTTATGTTACTATGTCTGTGTATATTTGATGTTCTATGATTTAATCTTATGTTCTGTGTACATATTTATGTTATAGTTCTGGTGTACTATTTTGATGTTATCTAGTTTGTTGTACATTGATGTTTAATGTTATATTTGATGTTCTGTTGTACATTGATGTTCTATGTGTTGTATCTAGTTTGATGTACAGATGTTCATTTGATGCTTAGATGTCATTTGTATGTTGCTAATGTATATTTGATGCTATAGATGTATATTTGATGCTATAGATGTATATTTGATGTTCTAGATGTATATTTGGGAATAGTCTAGATGTTTTATCTTAGATGTTTTTTCTAGATGTAATTTGATGTCTAGATGTATATTTGATGTTCTAGATGTAATTTGATGCTCTAGATGTATATTTGATGCTATAGATGTATATTGATGCTATAGATGTATATTTGATGCTATAGATGTACATTTGATGTTCTAGATGTATATTTGATGTTCTAGATGTACATTTGATGTTCTAGATGTATATTTGATGCTAGATGTATATTTGATGTTCTAGATGTATATTTGATGCTATAGATGTACATTTGATGTTTAGATGTATATTGATGTTAGATGTTATTTGATGCTAGATGTATATTGATGTTCTAGATGTATATTGATGTTATGTATAGATGTATATTATATTGAGCTACAGATGTAATTTGATGCTATAGATGTACATTTGATGTTCTAGATGTATATTTGATGCTAATGTATTAGTAGATGCTATAGATGTAGATATTGATGCTATAGATGTATATTTGATGCTATAGATGTATATTTGATGCTTATGATGTACATTTGTGCTAGATGTAATTTGATGTTAGATGTATATTTGATGTATAGATGTACATTTGATGTTCTAGATGTAATTTGATGCTATAGATGTATATTTGATGTCATAGATGTTATATTTGATGTTCTAGATGTATATTTGATGCTAATAGATGTATGTATATTGATATGCTATAGATGTTATATTATGATGCATATAGATGTATATTTGATGCTATAGATGTACATTTGATGCTATAGATGTACATTTGATGCTATAGATGTATATTTGATGTTCTAGATGTATCATTTGATGCTATAGATGTATATTTGATGCTATAGATGTATATTTGATGCTATAGATGTATATTTGATGTCTAGATGTATATTTGATGCTATAGATGTACATTTGATGTATAGATGTACATTATGATGTATTCATAGATGTATATTTGATGGTATTTACGATGTATATTTGATGCTATAGATGTATATTTGATGTCTAGATGTATATTTGATGCTATAGATGTATATTTGATGCTATAGATGTACATTTGATGCTAGATGTAATTTGATGCTAGATGTATATTTGATGTTTAGATGTATATTGATGTTATAGATGTATATTGATGCTATAGATGTATATTTGATGCTATAGATGTATATTTATGCTATAGATGTATATAATTATTGATGCTATAGATGTATATTTGATGCTATAGATGTACATTTGATGTCTAGATGTATATTTGATGCTATAGATGTATATTTGATGTTACTAGATGTACATTTGATGTTCTAGATGTATATTTGATGCTATAGATGTAATTTGATAGTTCTAGATGTATATTTGATGCTATAGATGTATATTTGATGTTCTAGATGTTATATTGATGCTCTAGATGTACATTTGATGTTCTAGATGTAATTTGATGTTCTAGATGTATATTTGATGCTTAGATGTCATTTGATGTATTAGATGTATATTGATGTCTAGATGATAATTGATGTCTAGATGTAATTGATGTGTTATTCTAGATGTATTTGATGCTATAGATGTATATATGTATGATGATGATCTAGATGTACATTTGATGTGCTAGATGTACATTTGATGCTATAGATGTATATTTGATGCTATAGATCTGGATTTGATGTTCTAGATGTAATTTGATGCTATAGATGTATATTTGATTTCTAGATGTATATTTGATGTTTATAGATGTACATTTGATGTTCTAGATGTATATTTGATGGTATAGATGTACATTTGATGTTCTAGATGTACATTTGATGTTCTAGATGTATATTTGATGTTCTAGATGTATATTTGATGTTCTAGATGTATATTTGATGCTCTAGATG
>JAPXFY010000022.1:68772165-68779665 GCA_030674185.1 Monoplex corrugatus
TGGGCGTTTTCAGCCTTAGCTAACTGAACAAGTATTATGTTATTTCAGTGTTGTCTATAGCACTGCTATGTCTCTTTTTTGTGTGTTTGTTTGTTTGTTCAACCTCTGGCCCTCTTTTTTCTCTCTCTCTCTGTGTCTCTATCTTTGTCTCTCTGTCGCTGTCTGTCTCTGTCTCTATCTGTCTGTCTGTGTGTGCCTGCCTGTCTGTCTGTGTCTGTCAGTCTGTCTGTGTCTGTCTGTGTCTGTCTGTCTGTCTGTGTCTGTCTGTGTCTGTCTGTCTGTCTGTCTGTGTCTGTCTGTCTCTGTCTGTCTGTCTGTCTGTCTGTGTCTGTCTGTGTCTGTCTGTGTCTGTCTGTCTGTCTGTGTCTGTGTCTGTCTGTCTGTCTCTGTCTGTCTGTCTGTGTCTGTCTGTGTCTGTCTGTCTGTCTGTCTGTGTCTGTCTGTCTCTGCCTGTCTGTCTGTCTGCCAAACATTGTAGCATTATAACCGTTTCTGATGTCTACAGACAGCAAACTTTACAATCGTTCATGTTCAGAATATGTACAACATAAGTTATGTTTCCTGAATACGCATTTAAAAGAAGAAAACACAAACACACACACACACACACACCAAAAAAAAAAAAGTAAGAGAGAGCAAAACAGAGTGAGACAAAGATAGAGGGAAGGGGAAAGAGAAGACAGACAGGAAAGAAAAAAGAAAAGAAAAAACAACAAAAAAAACAAGAAAAGTAAATGCAAATGAAGGACATGCTCATTATCACAATGTGCCTTGCTGCATGGTGTTGGCGACCATGGCCCTCCATACGAATTGATCCTTTGTACCGCTGCTAGTATCTCCCACCCTCTCTGTCTTCATCCACTCCGTAAGTCCGTCCAGCATTTTCTCCCTGGGTCTACTACTTGGTGCTGTATTTCCCTCCAGCTTTCCTGTTGTGACTAGATGCTCTAATTTCTCTGAAGGACATGTGTGATGCTTAACCCTTTGACTCCCTCACCTTATCCGCCGGCATCCTGCATTGTCAGCCATGACAGAAAAGCAAAAACTTAACCCTTTCACTCCCTCACCCTGTCCACCAGCTTCCTGCAGGAAACTGGTGGATAGGGTGAGGGAGTGAAAGGGTTAAGTTTTTGCAGCTTGTGGATATGCCGCGGCTTTGAAAGGGATAAATAAAGATAAAAGAAAACAAAAGGAAAAGAAGATAGCTTCATGAAACTGTACGCAGCGGAGTTTTTTTTCAAAGAGGAACATTAACTATCTTCAGTTCCAGGGATGTCCCCACCTTCGGTAAAGATGATGGATTGTATGCCAGTTCTTACCTGGCAGATCCCTGGAAGTATGATCTTGAGTGGCAGAATGGTTCAGACGTTCGCCTGCCAATAACTAAACTCGAGGTTCCAGGGTTCGCTTCCCGTAGAGGCCTCGACTTTTCTCCTCAGTTTCATCGGAAAATCGAACTGAACGTGTAGTCCTTCGGAAGTGGATGAAAAACGAGTCGGACCCGTGTGCCTTCTGGCTGCGCACGCTAAAGATCCCACGGCAGTTGAAAATCGTGAAAAGAAGGGTATTGCCCAGCTGCCTTGGTATAAACCATTTGAGAGAGTTTGACTTCCCAGGTCCCACCCCTTGAAGACCAATCAGCCTTCTTTCCTTTCTGAAGTCTTTATTAAAAAAAAAGTGAATATGAATATGAATTTCAAGCGAGGGAGAGGGGATGGGCGCCACCCTCATAATGCTGGCCCCGGAAAAATTTGAAGTCTCTGTCACTTCGCTCCCCTACGACCCCAGGGTTATGGAACTATCTAGGTAGGACCTCAGGACCTGGCCAGCTATTGGGTTTACGCGCAGGCTTAAGGCTTGTGCCGTGATCATTCTGGACGTTAGTGCATAAGGAATTTGTTCCGAGCTCGGTGACGTCATCTTCATAAATCGTCGTCATAAGTGCCCTGCTTCATGCTTTGGCGATCATGGTCTCCACATGATCTACCCTTGTTGACGCAAACACATCTTCGCCCTCTATGTCCTCGAGCCACCTGAAAAATCGTCCTTAATTATTCCCTGGGTCTACCGGTGCTCTCTTTCCCCAACTTCCTGTGTGACAGGTCTCTAATTACCCCTGGTCATCTTGAGAAATGAAATGGAAAATTTGAATACCTGCAGTGTGACTACGATGTGATAGATCTGTAGTGTACTGTCCTCTGCCCCCTGGTCCCACAACGCTTGTTCTCTATGATTTCTACACCACTGTCCGTGTCATGATTTATCAGACTTATTCTCAACATCAAGTCACATGATAAGTTAATACTCATTCTATCGCATGCACGCACATACACACGCAACATTGCATGCACGCGCCGCGCACACTACACACACATAAAACACAATAAACACCACATGAACACAGAGACACTTCATCATCATCATCATCGTCGTCGTCGTCGTATCATCGTCATCATCGTCATCATCGTCGTCGTCGTCTTCGTCGTCCGGACTCATCATCATCATATCATCTCATCTCATCATCATGATCATATATAACACATCATCATACGTCTCATCGTCATGTCGTCATATAATCATCATCATCATCATCGTCGTCGTCGTCATCTTTGTCATATCATATCATCATCAGCATATCATCTCTCCTTTCACCACCATCACCTATCACCACACACCACACTATCACCACCACAACCACCACCACACCACCACCCCACCTACCACCCCTCATCATCATCATCATCATCATCATTATCTCATCATGTGTCATGCTGATGTTGGCGATCATGGCCCTCTGTGTGACTGATATAAAACATTATGATCCTCTATGTGACTGATATAAAACAATATTGACCCTCTATGTGACTGATAAAAAAACAATATGACCCTCTATGTGATGATATAAAACAATATAAACCCTCTGTGTGACTGATATAAAACATATGACCTCTATGTGGACTGATATAAAACATCATGACCCTCTATGTGACTGATATAAAACAATTATGACCCTCTAGGTGACTGATATAAAACATTATGACCCTCTATGTGACTGATATAAAACATTATGATCCTCTATGTGACTGATATAAAACATTATGACCCTCTATGTGACTGATATAAAACATTATGATCCTCTATGTGACTGATATAAAACAATATGATCCTCTATGTGAACTGATATAAAACATTATGACCCTCTATGTGACTGATATAAAACATTATGACCCTCTGTGTGACTGATATAAAACATTATGACCCTCTATGTGACTGATATAAAACATTATGATCCTCTATGTGACTGATATAAAACATTATGATCCTCTATGTGGACTGATATAAAACATTATGACTCTCTATGTGACTGATATAAAACAATATGATCCTCTATGTGACTGATATAAAAACATTATGATCCTCTATGTGACTGATATAAAACAATATGATCCTCTATGTGACTGATATAAAACATTATGACCCTCTGTGTGACTGATATAAAACATTATGACCCTCTGTGTGACTGATATAAAACAATATGACCCTCTGTGTGACTGATATAAAACAATATGAACCCTCTATGTGACTGATATAAAACATTATGACCCTCTGTGTGACTGATATAAAACATTATGACCCTCTTGTGACTGATATAAAACATTATGACCTCTTATGTGACTGATATAAAACATTATGACCCTCTGTGTGACTGATATAAAACATTATGACCCTCTGTGTGACTGATATAAAACATTATGACCCTCTGGTGACTGATATAAAACATTATGACCCTCTGTGTGACTGATATAAAACATTATGACCCTCTGTGTGACTGATATAAAACATTATGACCCTCTGTGTGACTGATATAAAACATTATGACCCTCTATGTGACTGATATAAAACATATGACCCTCTGTGTGACTGATATAAAACATATGACCCTCTATGTGACTGATATAAAACATTATAACCCTCTGTGTGACTGATATAAAACATTATGACCCTCATGTGACTGATATAAAACATTATGACCCTCTGTGTGACTGATATAAAACATTATGACCCTCTGTGTGACTGATATAAAACATTATGACCCTCTGTGTGACTGATATAAAACATTATGACCCTCATGACTGATATAAAACATATGACCCTCTATGTGATGATATAAAACATATGACCCTCTATGTGACTGATATAAAACATATGACCTCTATGTGACTGATATAAAACATTATGACCCTCTATGTGACTGATATAAAACATTATGACCCTCTGTGTGACTGATATAAAACATTATGACCCTCTATGTGACTGATATAAAACAATATGACCCTCTGTGACTGATATAAAACATTATGACCCTCTGTGACTGATATAAAACATTATGACCCTCTATGTGACTGATATAAAACATATGACCCTCTGTGTGACTGATATAAAACATTATGACCCTCATGTGAGACTGATATAAAACATTATGACCCTCTGTGTGACTGATATAAAACATATGACCCTCTGTGACTGATATAAAACAATATGACCCTCTGTGTGACTGATATAAAACATTATGACCCTCTGTGTGACTGATATAAAACATATGACCCTCTTGTGACTGATATAAAACATATGACCCTCTGTGTGACTGATATAAAACATATGACCCTCTATGTGACTGATATAAAACATTATGACCCTCTGTGTGACTGATATAAAACATATGACCCTCTTGTGACTGATATAAAACAATATACCCTCTGTGTGACTGATATAAAACATTATGACCCTCTATGTGACTGATATAAAACATTATGACCTCTGTGACTGATATAAAACATTATGACCCTCTTGTGACTGATATAAAACATTATGACCCTCTGTGTGACTGATATAAAACATTATGACCCTCTATGTGACTGATATAAAACATATGACCCTCTGTGTGACTGATATAAAACATTATGACCCTCTTGTGACTGATATAAAACATTATGACCCTCTATGTGACTGATATAAAACAATATGACCCTCTGATTGACTGATATAAAAAATATGACCCTTGTTGACTGATATAAAACAATATGACCCTCTTGTGACTGATATAAAACATTATGACCCTCTGTGTGACTGATATAAAACATATGACCCTCTTGTGACTGATATAAAACATATGACCCTCTGTGTGACTGATATAAAACATATGACCCTCTATGTGACTGATATAAAACATTATGACCCCTTGTGACTGATATAAAACATTATGACCCTCTATGTGATGATATAAAACAATATACCCTCTGTGTGACTGATATAAAACAATATGACCCTCTGTGTGACTGATATAAAACATATGCCCTCTGTGACTGATATAAAACATTATGACCCTCTAGGTGACTGATATAAAACATTATGACCCTCTAGGTGACTGATATAAAACATTATGACCCTCTGGTGACTGATATAAAACATTATGACCCTCTTGTGACTGATATAAAACATTATGACCCTCTATGTGACTGATATAAAACATATGACCTCTATGTGATGATATAAAACATTATGACCCTCTATGTGACTGATATAAAACATTATGACCCTCTTGTGACTGATATAAAACATTATGACCCTCTATGTGACTGATATAAAACATTATGACCCTCTGGTGACTGATATAAAACATTATGACCCTCTGTGTGACTGATATAAAACATTATGACCCTATGTGTGACTGATATAAAACATTATGACCCTCTGTGTGACTGATATAAAACATTATGACCCTCTGTGTGACTGATATAAAACATTATGACCCTCTATGTGACTGATATAAAACATTATGACCATCTATGTGACTGATATAAAACATTATGACCCTCTGTGTGACTGATATAAAACATTATGACCCTCTATGTGACTGATATAAAACAATATGATCCTCTGTGTGACTGATATAAAACAATATGATCCTCTGTGTGACTGATATAAAACAATATGACCCTCTATGTGACTGATATAAAACAATATGACCCTCTGTGTGACTGATATAAAACATTATGACCCTCTGTGTGACTGATATAAAACATTATGACCCTCTATGTGACTGATATAAAACATTATGACTCTCTAGGTGACTGATATAAAACAATATAACCCTCTGTGTGACTGATATAAAACAATATAACCCTCTGTGTGACTGATATAAAACAATATAACCCTCTGTGTGACTGATATAAAACAATATAACCCTCTATGTGACTGATATAAAACAATATAACCCTCTGTGTGACTGATATAAAACAATATAACCCTCTGTGTGACTGATATAAAACAATATAACCCTCTGTGTGACTGATATAAAACATTATGACCCTATGTGTGACTGATATAAAACAATATGACCCTCATGTGACTGATATAAAACATTATGACCCTCTGTGTGACTGATATAAAACATTATGACCCTCTATGTGACTGATATAAAACATTATGACCCTCATGTGACTGATATAAAACAATGTGACCCTCTGTGTGACTGATATAAAACATTATGACCCTCTATGTGACTGATATAAAACATTATGACCCTCATGTGACTGATATAAAACATTATGACCCTCTGTGTGACTGATATAAAACATTATGACCCTCTATGTGACTGATATAAAACATTATGACCCTCATGTGACTGATATAAAACAATATGATCCTCATGTGACTGATATAAAACATTATGACCCTCTGTGTGACTGATATAAAACATTATGACCCTCTATGTGACTGATATAAAACATTATGACCCTCTGTGTGACTGATATAAAACATTATGACCCTCTGTGTGACTGATATAAAACAATATGACCCTCTATGTGACTGATATAAAACATTATGACCCTCTATGTGACTGATATAAAACATTATGACCCTCTGTGTGACTGATATAAAACATTATGATCCTCTATGTGACTGATATAAAACAATATGACCCTCTATGTGACTGATATAAAACATTATGACTCTCTATGTGACTGATATAAAACATTATGACCCTCTATGTGACTGATATAAAACATTATGACCCTCTGTGTGACTGATATAAAACATTATGACCCTCATGTGACTGATATAAAACATTATGACCCTCTATGTGACTGATATAAAACAATGTGACCCTCTGTGTGACTGATATAAAACATTATGACCCTCTGTGTGACTGATATAAAACATTATGACCCTCATGTGACTGATATAAAACATTATGACCCTCATGTGACTGATATAAAACAATGTGACCCTCTGTGTGACTGATATAAAACAATATAACCCTCTATGTGACTGATATAAAACAATCTCCCCCCCCCCTCCTTCCCCAATCTATTATTCAGGGAGAGTAAATAAAACATGTTTGCCTAACTAAACTCCGCACAACGCCACAAAGAAGGTAACAGTAGCGAATTTGGATTTTTTGGTCTTTATTTTCTCCCGATAAAATACATAACTCAA
>JAPXFY010000022.1:68797165-68802165 GCA_030674185.1 Monoplex corrugatus
CAGAGACACAGAGATAGACTATGAGAGAGAGAGAGAGAGAGAGAGAGAGAGAGAGAGAGAGAGAGAGAGGACATAAGTGGGTGAACAGAGAAACCATGAAACATTATATTTACGTCACAAGCATGATTAAAGGATAAAGAACAAAACAAACAAACAAGAAACCCCCAGGCAGCTAACCCTTCAGTTCTTACTGTTGTGGGCAGGGACCGAACTCAAGGCATCAGATCTCCAATCCATGGAACCATCAAAACAACCACCCAGCTCCTAAAAACAGTGACAGAAGAGCGGTGCAGGAAATGGGACAACAAACAAAAACAGCCCATCTGTCTGTCCATCACTGTTGTCTGTGACAACAACACCTACGGCGATCATTCTGGCTCCGCCACACAATCACCATTTCTGGGTACGGGTCCATTTCACCCAGTACACACTGGAGATATCAGCACCAAGTTGCCCCTCAGGGCAGACGATCAAAGAAATCCCAGACGGGTAAATAATAGTAGTGCTTGCTTCTGCTTGTTCTGAGTCGGAGTGCGTAGAACTTCACCGGCCATGAATAAGGTTTTCATTTTCGCTTTTTTTTATTTCTGTGTCTGTCTGTCTTTTTCTTTCTTTCTTTCTGTCTGTCTGTCTGTCTTTTTCTTTCTTTCTTTCTGTCTGTCTTTCTGTCTTTTTCTTTTTCTTTCTTTTCTTCTTTCCTTCCTTTCTTTCTGTCTTTCTGTCATTGTGTCTTTCTTTGTTTTTTGCTTCCCATTTCTGTGCAATTTCACTGCTCAGAGAGTCACAATGCCATGATGATGACTGATGATGGGGATGATAATCATGATGCTGCACTGTAGAGTTCCACTGTGGAACTGTAGAGTTCCATTCCGGAACTGCATGACAGGGCTGTTCTCTATGCTGTGTCCTTAGCAACAACCCTAACGGTGATCCTTCTGGCTCTTACGTGACAGGGCATCCTTTCATAATAATACTCTAGCCTTGACTAGACCTGAGAGATACAGACACCTTGGATGTTGGTCAGGAGATTTGAGGAAGATCCTCTATGACGTGGTCTGATTCCCTGAAGCCAGCAGCCAAGCCACAAGTCAAAATGAACAAGAAACATTCGAGGGTGCTGTACGGGACTCGGAACACCAATGCCTGACCACTCAATGGACAATTCCACTTGGACTTCTAAACTGGGACGTTTAAATACCTGGTTACCTCGCTCATCAATGATAACATCTGTTGAGGCCTGCTGCCAGGACAAAAGCACAGCACACCACTGCTTCCGCCATCCATGTTAATTAATAACAGCAGCACGTCTGTAGGCGGTAATATTGACACGTTCATATCCTTTCACTCTTCCATCCACACTGTCAATAATTGATCATTCATTCGGGGAAATGGGAGGGGGGGGGGATAGGTCATACGCTGAGGAAATCTTCTTCCTCCAACATCACACAGCAGGCCTTTGACTGGAATCCACAGGGGATATGGAAAGTGGGAAGACCAAGACAGACATGGTGCCAGAGTACTGATACAGAGGTGAGGGCAGTCAGAATGACATGGCCACACCTGAAAAGGATCTCCCAGAGCCAAGATTATTGGAGGAAAGTTGCAGCACCCATGTTCTCCCGAGAATTGAGAGGTTTAAGTCAAGTCTCATTCATTCAGGGGTTGAAGGACCTGACTGGATCTAGTTGGTGAGTGTTGTGTGGCTGTATCCCAGGGTCAGTCATCTCCCCACTTTGCCATTCAGCTTGTCAACAAGAATAACTGATGGCTGAGTCTGCATGGGTCACATAGCGCATGGACCCCCCCCCCCCACACACACTATTTGCACGGCGAAATGGCTGCTGTGTGGCATCCGGAGCTGGGAAGTGATTGTCCAGTCAGTGGTGAAGCATTGTTGCTCTGTGTCCTATCCAGGATTCTTGAGTGTTTCTTTTCAACGAGTAAATCGTTCGTTTGGATATTGAAGAAGTACAGCATGGACTACCCATGTATCTGACTGCACAAGCTCCAGTTCACCTCAGTAAAACGTCAGTACCATTATCATCGTCATCAACCTCATCATCATAGTCGTCGTCGTCTGCGTCAATCATTAACATCTTCATCATTATCATCATTGTCGTCGTCGTTGTCATCATCATCGTCATCATCATCATCATCATCATTATAATATGATGATGATGATGATGATGATGATGATGATGATGATGATCATCATCATCATCATCATCATCATCATCATCAACAACAACAACAACAACAACAACAACAACAACAACAACAACAACAACAACAACAACAACAACAACAACAACAACAACAACAACAACAACAACAACAACACCAGATGTTCTCTTGAGAAGAGTGTCCACACATCCACTGAATTACCAATAAACAACAGCTTCCACTAATGACATTGTCTTTGCAGATGAGCGAATTACCATTCCTCTCACCCCGGCATTCCCTCCCCATTTCCCTCACGCGTTCTTCTTTATACTATGTGTGTCAGCCATCATTATAATGTGTGTATAGTGGTGGAATGCAGATTTTGTCATCATTCCTGTGGGAGATATGCAGGAAGGGAGGGAACGAGAGAAAGAAAAGGAAAGAGAAAGAGGCAGGCAGCATCAAGAGAAAGAGAGAAAGAGAGAGAGAGAGAGAGAGAGAGAGAGAGAGAGAGAGAAGCCAGAGACAGAGACAGAGAGACATAGAGACAGAGAGAGAGAGAGAAAGAGAGAGAGAGAGAGAGCCAGAGACAGAGAGACATAGAGACAGAGAGAGAGAGAGAAGAGAGAGAGAGAGAGAGAGAGAGAGAGAGAGATGGATAGACAGACAGAGACAGAGACAGAGAGCATGAAAGAGAGAGCATGTGAGAGAATGTGTGTGTGTATGTGTGTGTGTGTGTGTGTGTGTGTGTGTGTGTGTGTGTGTGTGTGTGTGAGGGGGGGTGAAAGGGGTAGGAAAAAGTGCATCTATGAAACATTAAATTAAGCTGACATCACCAGCATGATATAAGCATAAAAGCAAACAGATAACATCCAGTTCTTACTGTTGTGGGCTGGGACCAAACTCAAGGCATCAGATCTCCAATCCATGGCACCACCAAAACAACCACCCAGCTTGCTAAAAACAGTAACAGAAGAGCGGTGCAGGAAATGGGACAACAAACAAAAATAGCCCATCTGTCTGTCCATCACTGTTGTCTGTGACAACAACACCTACGGCGATCATTCTGGCTCCGCCACACAATCACCATTTCTGGGTACGGGTCCATTTCACCCAGTACACACTGGAGATATCAGCACCAAGTCGCCCCTCAGGGCAGACGATCAAAGAAATCCCAGACGGGTAAATAATAGCAGTGCTTTCTTCTGCTTGTTCTGAGTCGGTGAGCGTAAAACTTTACCGGCCATTTTTTTTTCTTCTCTTTATTTCTGTCTGTCTGACTGTCTGTCTTTTTCTTTCTTTCTTTCGTTTTCTTTCTTTTGTTTCTTTGTTTGTTTCATTCTTTGAATTTTTTCTTTCTGTCTTTTTCTTTCTTTATTTCTTTCTTTCTTTTTCTTTCTTTCTTTCTTTCTTTCTTTCTCTTTGTTTCTTTGTTTCTTTGTTTCTGTTCTTCTTTCTCTTTCTTTCTGCCTTTCTTTATTTTTTATGTTTTTCCTCCTCCTTTTTTTCTGTCCCATTTCTGTGCCATTTCTGTCCCATTTCTGTGCCATTTCTGTGCCATTTCTGTGCCATTTCTGTGCCATTTCACTGCTGACAGAGTATGGACAATTCTTAATAATACTCTGATGATGATGACGACGATGGGGATGATAATCATGATGATGTGGATTGAAACTGTATGACAGGGCTGTGATCTAAGTTTCATTTCATAACAATACCCTAGAGTTGATGAGGCCTAAGAGATACAGACACCTGCAGTATTAGTCAAGTGATTTGAGCAAGATCCCCCATGGTGCATCTCTAAAGTTGATGAATCTCGACTGTGTGATTCCAACCTTCCTAATGAGCCCATTACACACTGTTCTCGGACTTCCAAATTCAGATCTATCTGATTACCTCCCTTGTCAGTTGAAAAACACTGAAGGGTGCTGGACAGGACCCAGAGCATCAATGCCTCACCACTCTCCAGACAATTACCTCCCAAGCTCCTGATGCCACACAGCAGCCATTTCACACAAACAAGAGTGGGATGTCTATGCGCTGCATGATCCATTCAGACCCAGTCATCATTTACATTGTTTACAAACTGAATGGCAAGGTGGGGAGATGACAAAGTCTGGGATATAGCCACACAGCGCGCACCAACCAGGCTGAGCTCAGCCACAGGAGCAAGAAGACTCCTCTTTTGCCTTATTCTGGTCTTCATCTCTCTGTAGAGCAGCCCACACTGCTATCAGCTCACATGGCTGCCAGCGCTTCTCCCCTTACTGTAGTCTCGATAGTTAGAGGTTGAAAGTTCCCAATGTTGCTTTACCACAACCACAGAGGGGTTTGCGAATAGCCACGAAAGTGGCCAGGCATGATGCTCCAGACACAACCTCTTTTGCTGTTCAGCAAGGTCTGACATGACCCAAATTGGATCTCAAGTTTACCATCTTTCTAAGCAGTCAGCAGGTCTTTTCCTGTGGTCATCAGGCCTGATTCCCTGAAGCTAGCAGCCAAGCCACACGCTAAAGTTAACAAGAAACACCTGAGGGTGATGAATGGGAACCAGAACATCAATGCCTGCCCACTCTTTGGACAATTCCACTCGGACTTCTAAACTGGGACGTTTAAATACCTGATTACCTTGCACGTCAATAATAACATCTGTTGAGGTCTGCTGCCATGACAAAAGCACAGCACACCACTGCTTCCGCCATCCATGTTAATTAATAACAGCAGCACGTCTGTCTAGTGTTGACACAAGTTCCTGCCATGGTAGGCGGTAATATTGACACGTTCATATCCTTTCACTCTTCCATCCACACTGTCAATAATTGATCATTCATTCAGGG
>JAPXFY010000022.1:68829665-68834665 GCA_030674185.1 Monoplex corrugatus
ATACATACTCATACATTACATATATACATCAGACAGACATGTATACATACATACATACATACAGACAGACAGACAGACAGACAGATGCATCTTCCTGTCAGAACAAACTAATGTTCTGTTTTCAAAAAGTGGAGCCGGAGATTAAAAACCAGACACTGTCTGGCTTCTGATTCCTGCTCATTGTTTGTCTTTGTTCTCAGTGTGTGTGTGTTGTGTGTGTGTGTGGTTGTGTGTGTGTGTGTGTGTGTGTGTGGTGTTGTGTGTGTGTGTGTGTGTTTGTGTGTGTGTGTGTGTGTGTCTGTATGTGTGTGAGTGTGTGTGTGCACGCGCACGCGCACGCGCGCTTGTATGTGTGTGTTTGTGTGTGTATGTGTGTTTGTGTGTGTATGTGTTCGTGTGTGTGTGTGTGTGTGTGTTGTGTGTAATTGTGTGTGTGTGTGTTTGTGTGTGTGTCTATGTGTGTGTGTGTGTGTGAGTGTGTGTATGTGTGTGTGTGAATGTGTTCTTGTGTGTGTATGTGTGAGTGTGTGAGTGTGTGTGCTTGTGTGTGTATGTGTGTGTGTGTGTGTTTGTGTTTGTGTGTGCGTGTGTGTGTATGTATGTGTGATGTGTGTGTGTGTGTGTGGTGTATATGTGTGGTGTGTGGTGAGTGTGTGTGTGTGTGTATGTGTGTGTGTGTTTGTGCGTGCGTGTGTG
Source organism: Monoplex corrugatus (assembly GCA_030674185.1). Classification (NCBI taxonomy): domain Eukaryota; kingdom Metazoa; phylum Mollusca; class Gastropoda; order Littorinimorpha; family Ranellidae; genus Monoplex; species Monoplex corrugatus. Next base: position 68,830,362 of record JAPXFY010000022.1, read on the forward strand.
TGTTTGTGTGTGTGTGTGTGTGTTTGTGCGTGTGTGTGTTTGTGTGTGGGTGTTCGTTCGTTCTTTGATTTAACGTCTTTTCACTATTAGTGATATTAGACGGGGGAGGGGGGGGGGGGAGGGGAAAAAAAGTGAACAAAATAGAATGTAGAACGATAGTCGGACGGGTTGGATTTGGGCAGAGGGAAGACAGAGGAAAAAGACATTAGTAGGTGGGGGAACAGTAAAATGGAACGAGAACTTAACACTAACAATTAACTTCAACAACGTGAAGGGAAATTGTAACACTAAAACACAAACCAATAAAGTTAAAGTAATGTATTAACAGGACTGTGAACTAATGATTCTGAAATTCTATCTAACAAAGTTTGATCTGATGTAATTTTTTGGAAATGATTTTCAGAATACTTTTCTTGAGTAAACATTTTCGGTTAAAAAGAACGTAGCATTTTGCAGTAGAATAAACAGTGAAACAATGTGAACTGTTCGCCGCAAATACGCTTGACATTTTTACGATATTTTGTTTTCAATGCGTTTCGCTGAATACGAAAACAAACAGCAACAATCGATCTCAAATGATACATGGAAGAATACTGCAATTTTTTACATACATTTTGAACGGTAAGTTTTATCATTTGTTGTGACACAAACTGTTCATATGAATGTTCATGAAATCGAGTCCACGAGGCTGATTCGAGCAAGCTGCAAGCTTCTTTTACGTAGGTATGAACATGTAATTCTATAGCATTATCTGAATTCTGGGCGCCTTGCTTAGCTGCTCTGTCAACTACTTCGTTGCCGTGAAGACCAACGTGAGAAGGCACCCAGCATAAACTGATATCTGTACCTTTGACCCTTAAACGATGTATCAGATGATTTGCCTCAGTAATTAAATCAGGTCTTGTGTCGGCATCAAAAGACCGTAAGGCATATAATACAGATTTTGAGTCAACAAAGAGAAGTACGTGTGGGTGTGTTTGTGTGTGGGTGTGTGGGTGCGCGTGCGCACGTGCTGTGTGTGTTTGTGTGTGTGTATGTGTGTGTTTGTGTGTGTGTGTTTGTGTGCTTGTTTGTGTGTGTATATATGTATGTGTTTTGTGTTTGTGTTGTATGTATGTATGTGGTTTTGTTTGTGTGTGTATGTGAGGATGTGTGTGTGCTTTGTGTGTGTATGTTCGTGCAAGCATGTGTGTATATATATGTATGCTTTGTGTGTATGTGTGAACGTGCTTAAATTCACCTCTTTTGGGGAAAGGTTGGGAACATTCGTTCTCAACAAGTACTTCTGATAATACTTAAAATTGTTTTCACTGTTGTGACAATCTACTGTTGTCCTCTACGACTTAAAAAGTTTATTTCAATTGAAGCTTAATCAAGATGACAGCGACCCGAGAAGCACGAAAACCTGAATTGTTTTGACAAATAATATTGTGTATAAAAAGTGAGAATGTTAGAATGGTTTGACGATTTTTCGGTATCCCTCATTTCTCCCTGGAAATCGTATAAGGTGATCTTGCAAGTTGGCCAAGCTGTTTCATCTTGTGTATCATCGTTATGGTCAAAAAGATCTTCAAAGTTCCCAATTACTGGCTGGCTCATGGAACGGTTTTCAGTCTTGGGTAATGCCAATCGTGTCTTCTTTTGCGTTTTTTCGCTATCTAACTGGTCAGGAAAAGCTGACTGCAAAAGAACTGAGGCAGCAGGGATGTGGTTTTATTGGAGACTATTACGTGTCAAATGAACAGACAGAAGAATAAATAAAACGTCCTGGAAGACCTTGACACCACCAGAAAATTGCTAGCAGACATCAACAAGAGAAGACTAAAATACATTGGCCACGTGTCACGTAGGGAAAAACACAGACCTTATGACAACCATTTTTAAAGGAAAAAACAGAGGCATAAAGGAAGAAAGGCAGACATCCAATCAAATAAATCGAGAACATAACCATTATTCATCATCATCATCATCATCATCAGGTGCCTTGCCGCATGGCGTTGGTGATTATGGACTTCCATCTGTCTCTATCACGTGTTGCCTCAGGCATCTCTTCCACCCTCCTTGTCTTCAGCCACTCTGCAAGCCGTTTAGTATCTTCTCCCTGGGTCTACCCGGTGCTCTCCTTCCCTCCAGCTTTCCCGTTGTGACCAGGTCTCCAATTCCCCTTTCCTCATAAAGTGGCCTGTAAATGTTGCCTGTCTTTTCCTAATCTTCCTTATAAATGATCTACTTGTGTCTGCCTCCATCAAGACTGTCTCGTTTGTTTCCTTTGCTGTCCATGGAACTCTCAACATTTTTCTTAGAAACCACATCTCGGCTGCCTCAATCTTGTTCTGGCTTTGTTTGTTGACTGTCCACGCCTTGCAACAGTACAACAGTACTGGTTCTATATAACATTCAAGAATTCTCTTCCTGATGTTAATTGATAGGCATTTGTTGGTAAGAATGCTTTTCATCTTCTTGAATGCTGTTTTGGCTTGGCCGATTCTGCTGACTATTTCTGATGTGCATCTGCCGTCTGGTGAATTGATCGTTCCCAGGTATTGAAACTTATCAACGTGTCTCAAGGTTGTGCTGTTTGCTGTTATTCTGTATGAGGGGATTTTATGTTTTTTTTTTTTATTGATCACCATGACTTCAGTATTCCTGCTGTTTAGTTCCAACCCCTTACCTTTGCTTTCTATTTCTAGTATATTCACAAGGTCCCTTTCATTTTCTGCAATTAGCACGGTGTCATCTGCGTATCGAATGCTGTTTATCATTTTTCCTCCAACCTTTAATCCAGGGTCTTCCTCTAGGTTTCTCATGATGTTTTCGCTGTAAAGTGAAAACAGATTTAGTGACAAAAACAACCCTGTCTGGCTCCTCTTTTGATGTTTTGGAAAGAGCTTGTTTCGTTTCTTATTCTCATTGCAGCTGTTTGTTCCCAATACATATATCTGCTTATTCGTAGATCTTTTCCATCAATATTGAGTCTTTCTAGTTGGCTGATCAATTCATCATGTCTTACCCGATCGAAATCCTTGGTATAATCAACAAAACATAAATATAAATCCTTGTTCATCTCGATTGACCTCTCTATGATAGTTCTTAGGATATAAATGACATTAATAGTTCCTTTCCCTTCCACAAATCCACACCGTTCATCTGCTATTTCTCTTTTGATTCGATTCCTTGTCCTCATTATGATTATTCTTAATAGGATTTTTGTTACATGATTCATCAAACTGATTGTGCGATGGAGTTCGCATTCTATAGCCCCTGCCTTCTTTGGAAGTGCAATGAAAATTGATTTTGAAATATCTTTGGGGATATTTCCAGTGTCGTAAATTTCATTTAAGACTGTTTGTTTTCTATACCAAATTCCTCCAGGGCTTCAATCATCTCTGTAGTAATGTTGTCCGGCCTAAATATTCAAGGAGTTGTCCACAAAAGTCAAGACAGAGCCGTTTGGATGAGAGTGGAGGTGTCAAAGAGTGCAGCGGCCAACACTGAACCCGCTGACGTCAACAGGTGAGACAGGTGAGACATGGTCAGGTCACATCTGGTGATGAATGTGGCCAGGTCTTTTTTCAAGTTCCTGCCAGGGGTGCCATGGAGCTTGGTGTTCAGAGGAGTTGTTGTCGGCCATGTCGTCTGTCGCTTGACTTTATAGAGGTGACATCGCAGCAATATAAGTAAATTAAGCTGTTTAGTGCTCTTGATTTTAAGGACAGGTTGATGATGGTGTCAGGATAAGCCTGAGGTTGATACGAGCGTTCAGTCGACTGTGGCCGGTGTGGAAGAGGTCACTACAGGCCAAGAGGCTGATGTTAGGATGGGAACCAGAAAAAAACACGAAAGAAGAAAAAGAATGCGTATGTAAAACAAGACAAGACAGGCACAAATTTTCGCCCAACTGGCTTTTGTCAAGCGTAAGAGTACAAACAAACAAACACCAGGTACAAAAATTATGAGGAAAAGACTGAAACTTCCTTGCTGGTGGGATACTTTTCTCACATTGAACCCAGCAGCAGGGAAGTTTCAGTCTTTTTCTCATAATCTGTGTATCTGGTGTTTGTTTGTTTGTAATCTTACACTTTACAAAGGCCAGTTGGCCGAAAATATGCGCCTGTCTTGTCTTCTTGTGTTAAATACGCGTTCTTTTTCTTCTTTCGTGTTATTTTTTCTGGTTCTTGTTTGCTTGAACGCGGGCAGTCACACTTGTTTTGGATTTGATGTTATGGTGGTTAACCCTTTGACTCCCGTACCCTATCCACCAGAATACTGCGTTGTCAACCATGCTAGCAAAGCAAAAACATAAA
>JAPXFY010000022.1:68842165-68852165 GCA_030674185.1 Monoplex corrugatus
CAGAGACAGAGACAAGGAGAGAGCTCAATATATATCCCTTTGCAGTGGCAAGAAGAAGAAAAACGAAGACACAAAGTACGTACCTCTGTCAGTATCAGTCACAGACTATACACGTCTCTTTGAAAAACAGAATACCACGGTGCCGTCGACACAACGATCAGAACTCACTCACTTCACCAAAGTCAGAACACTGTAAACACAGACTTTCCGCCACCTGCCATATGGACAGTTCCACAGAAACACTGAACCTTCGATTTAAACCAGACAAAACGCTTGCAGTTCCACAACGTAGAGAGAAAAAAATCGATCACCATGGCAAATAATTCCCACACTGATTCCACTACTGGTGAGACACAACGTTAAAATGCTTCACGAAGGAACATTATAAATTCGTGCGTAAGTTTAAAAAAAAGCATGGAATAATAATCTCCTATTACATCAAAAAACACATCTCATGGCCGTCAACACGTAAAGACCAAAGATGAAGGAAATCGAAAAATCAAAGTTGCAGGAATTTTATAACTTAGTAAGAAAGGAGGGTGAGAGATTGAACGAAATACATCGCTACATTAAAAATAATTCTCATATTGAATTCATTGCAGCTAAGACATCGCCGGAAATGTCTCCTACAAAGAACAAGCGAGGTGTTGCGAAAGATTTTCAACACCCACGCTCTCAAGTTAAAAGAGAATGACAGCAAGTGTAGTTTTGCTGGGATGCTGGCGTCAATGGAAGATCTATAGTTAATTGTATGTAACCTTCTCGATTCAAACAAAAGGCAAGAGACTGTATAAATTCATATCTAAATCAATCGCACACGAGCTTCCATGAAACTTAAAAGGATTTGTTCCAACTTTGGTATTTGGAGCACAATGTCAAATGTTTATACATAACCTTTCGAACAATAGGCGAAAACTGATCTCGGCTTCCAAGAATGGTATTCTCAGCTACAGTTTTAGGCTATACACAGCAACCTTTCCCCCAAAACAGGATTCCAGTTCTGCTGTCACTACCAAGTCTGAGAGTCTGTGAAACGGTGGGAGCTCTCTCCGTATGTGTGTAACCCTCTCGTGGTGTGCGGAGAGGGACGAACCAGTCTGAAACGATGGTGTTGGTCAGTGAAGATCGATATCGTTCTGGCCTCTTCTCCTTCCGTCAGAGTCGCGACAGACAGCGGGGCGAGGTGGCCAATCAGTTAGCGGCTTACATCACGCTTTAGGGTGGCTGGGGAAGACAGGGAGACAGACCAGCAATGTCTGTGTGGATGGCTGATTGGGTGAGTGCTGATTGAGTTAATTTAGGGTGTGGGCGAACAAAGTGTTAGCGTTCGTGTCGTGGGTTTTTTTTTTTTTTTCGGTTTGTTTCGGTGGTTTTTTTTTGTTTTGTTTTTTCACTGTGCGCCTATCTGTTTGTTTAGTTTTTCAGAAACCTTTTTTGATTGAAAACAGGAGACCGCATCATATCGACCGAACAGAGATGTGTATCTATGTGTCCGTCTGACTGTATCAAAAATAATTATGTCAGCAAAACATTCAAGTAACCAGAACTTCTCAGAACGCGTATTTGATACAACAAAACAAGACACTCCAAGGCAAGGCAAGGCAAGGCAGGACAAGGCAAGACAAGGCAAGGAAAGACAAGGCAAGACAAAGCAAGACAAGACAAGACAAGGTAAGGCAAGACAAGACAAAACAAGGCAAGACAAGACAAGACAAGACAAGAAAGACAAACAAGACAAGGCAAGACAAGGCAAGACAAGGCAAGACAAGACAATACAATACAAGACAAGACAAAACAAGGCAAGATAAGACAAGCAAGAAAGAAGAACAAGACAAGACAAGACAAAACAACCAAGACAAGACAAGACAAGAACAAGACAAGAACAAGAAAGACAAGACAAGACAAGACAAGACAAGACAAGACAAGACAAGACAAACAAGACAAGACAAGACAAGACAAGACAGCACAAATTTTCGGCCAGCAGGCCTTTGTCAAGCGTATACAAAGACAACAAAAAGTAAATCACAAAACTTAATGAAAAAAAAAAAACAGTATTCAAATTTCATGGCGTTTCCTGGATGTAACTTTTATCTGTAAAAAACATGAAATACCCTCACGCAAAATAACAGCAAATGGCACAACTTTGAGACAGGTTGATAAGTTTAAATATCTGGGAACGGTCATCTCACCAGACGGCAGACGCACATCAGAAATAGTCAGCAGATTCGGCCAAGCCAAAACAGCTTTCAAGAAGATGAAAACCATTCTTACCAACACATTCCTGTCAATTAACACCAGAAAGAGAGGTCTTGAATGTTATAGAGAACCGATAATGTTATACGGTTGTGAGGCGCGGACGGTCAACACTCAAAGCCAGAACAAGATTGAGGCAGCCATGATGTGGTTTCTAAGAAGAATGTTGAGAGTTCCTTGGACAGTAAAGAAAACAAACGAGACAGTCTTGAAGGAGGCAGACATAAAAAATATCATTGATAAGGAAGAATAAGAAAAGACAAGCAACATTTATAGGCCATTTTAAGAGAAAAGGGGAATTAGAGCACCTGGTCACAACAGGAAAGCTGGAGGGAAAGAGAACACCAGGTAGACCCAGGGAGAAAATATTGGACAGACTTGCAGGGTGGCTGAGGTTAGAGAGGGTGGAAGATGTGCTTGCGACGATAAGGGATAGATTCATGTGGGGGGCCATTATCGCCAACGCTATACGTCAGGGCACATGATGATGATGAGGATGAAATTTTACCAATTTTGAGTCAAACGTGTTGATCGTCGAGGGACCACAAATGGATGAGTTTAGAAGCCATAATTCCAAGATCAGCGTCACAGGATTTCCCTCCTAATGAAAGGTGTCTAAATTCAGACTTTTAGATGATGTGTGAACGGTGATTTCTGAGAAACTTCTGACAATATTCCCTGTTCTGTGTTCATTATCCTCGCGTTACACCAAACTCTGTTTTCATCTAACTATCACAGGGTCCCCCTCAGACCGTATCGTTACACGGGTACGTAAGGTTTGCGTAATGAAGATCATGCCATCCATGATTTAACTGGTTACTCAACATTTTCCACCGAGCAGGATTCTAACGCTCACATTGGTCTTATCCAACTATAGAGGGTAGGTTATCTAGTACACAAAAGGTTTCAGCAAATACCAACGTCCAAGCGAAACGTCCAGAGGGTTGAATAACAGCCAGGGCCACCAGGTGCCAAAGATTGCTTGGTTATTCAAATTTCGATGTCCAATGAAAGACAGATGGGAAGGTTTTGTGACAGAAACAACAGAAACGCACTGTATAAAAGCCAGAAAGACAATCACTATAGGGATTCACCCATTCGATTGCCACCCAGGGTGGATCAGAGAACCTAGAGAGAACCTAGAGAGAGAGAACCTTGAGTCAGCCATTGAGTCAGGGAGCGAGAGACGTTTCAGTGTCCAAACTATCTTAGAGGTATGTAATCCCACGTCTCATTTTATACTTTTGTTGGGGTAGGGATAGGAATAGGTAGTATGTTTGATTTTCCACAAAGCAAAGAGTAGAGTAGGACATAAGAAAGTGTTCAGCATTCTAGTGATATGCAAGTTCTGATGATTCGTAGTGCATCTTAGGATTTTAGGAATATTAGGATCCAGGACAGTAGGAATGGTAAATCACGTTTATGCTGAAGTTGATTGATTAAATAAATACGTCGTAGTTATTAATCTATGTGTGGACTGCTTATGAGAATCACGTCTAGTGTGGTTAGTGCATTTCTTCTCGTCACTCTCCTTCCTTGTTGTGTGTATGACTTCTAAGTAGAGAAACACTTCGTCATATACATCCCCAATTCACTACCTGTTATAGATGACTCCACCCAACTATCCTTCCTGCGATATAACAGTTATCATTTCATCTCAAGGTCACGGTGACTTTGAGAAGTACAGAATCTGGACAGACTTTTCAAAGACTTCTAAATATAAGATTCAAAACTGAAGAATATGGTGCCGAAATAAATTTTCACTTGTCTGTCTTTAATGCTCAGTGGAATAAACTATAAGTCAGTGTTTTCTCAGAGGTAAACAAATTCATCTTTATGACATTTTCTAAATCTTGATGTTCACTTTGAAACCTCCAGTGTATGAAATATTGTTAAATGTTTTCTGTATATTGTCAGATGCCCACAATATCCCTCTAATGTGTATGAATTGATAGCAGTTTTTGTTACTATATTGTATGTTGATGTCTGTTTTACTCTTAAAGAAAGAAAGAAAGAAAGGAAGGAAGAAAGAAAGAAAAAAGAAAGAAAGAAAGGAAGAAAGGAAGAAGAAAGAAGGAAGAAGAGAAGAAAAAAGAAAGGAAGAAAAGAAAGAAGAAAGAAAGAAAGAAGAAAGAAAGAAAGAAGAAAGAAAGAAAGGAAGAAAGGAAGAAGAAGAAAGAAAAAAGAAAGGAAGAGAAGAAAGAAAGGAAGGAAGAAAGATAGAAAGAAAGAAAGAAAGAAAGAAAGAAAGAAAGGAAGAAAAAAAGGAAGAAAGAAAGAAAGAAAGAAGAAAGAGGAAGAAAGAAAGAAAAGAAGAGAAGGAAGAGAAAGAAAGAAAGAAAAGAAAAGAAAGAAAGAAGAAGAAAGGAAAGAAAGAAGAAAGAAAGGAAAGAAAGAAAGAAAGAAAGGAAGGAAGAAAGAAAGAAAGGAAGAAGAAAGATAGAAAGAAAGAAAGGAAGAAAGAAAGAAAGAAAGAAAGGAAGGAAGAAAGAAGAAAGAAGAAAGGAAGAGAAAGAAAGAAAGAAAGAAGAAAGAAAGAAAGAAAGAAGAAAGAAAGAAAGAAGAAAGAAAGAAGAAAGAAAGGAAGAAGAAAGAAAGGAAAGAAAGAAAGAAAGAAGAAGAAGGAAGAAAGAAAGAAAGAAAGAAGAAAGAAAAAGAAGAAGAAAGAAAGAAAGGAAAGGAAGAAAGAAAGAAAAGAAAGAAAGAAAGAAAAGAAGAAAGAAAGAAAGAAAGAAAGGAAAGGAAGAAAGGAAGAAAGAAAGAAAGAAAGAAAGAAAGAAAGAAAGGAAAGAAAGAAAGAAAGAAAGAAAGAAAGAAAGAAGAAGAAGAAGGAAGAAAGAAAGAAAGAAAGAAAAAGAAAGAAAGAAAGAAAGAAAGAAGAAGAAAGAAGAAAGAAAGAAAGAAAGAAAGAAAGAAAGAAAGAAAGGAAGAAGAAAGAAAGAAGAAAGAAAGGAAAGAAAGAAAGAAAGAAGAAAGAAAGAAGAAAGAAAAAAAAGAAAGAAAGAAGAAAGAAAGAAAGAAAGAAAGAAGAAGAAAGAAAGAAAGAAAGAAAAAAGAAAGAAAGAAAGAAAGAAAGAAAGAAGAAAGAAGAAAGAAAAAAGAAGAAGAAAGAAAGAAAAAGAAAGAAAGAAGAAAAGAAGAAAGAAGAAAGAAGAAAGAAAGAAAGAAGAAAGAAAGAAGGAAAGAAAGAAAGAAGAAAGAAAAGAAAGAAGAAGAAAGAAACAAAAGAAAAAAGAAAAAAAAAGAAAGAAAGAAAAAGAAAGAAGAAATGACAGATGATAACTTAAAAAAAAAAAAGAGGAAGAAAGTAGAGCTGAGAAGGTTTAGAGTGTTAGTGAAAGAAAGAAAGAAAGAAAGAAAGAAGAAAGAAAGAAAGAAAAGGAAAGAAAGAAAGAAAGAAAGAAAGAAAGGAAGAAGAAAGAAAGGAAAGAAAGAAAGAAGAAAGAAAGGAAGAAAGAAAGAAAGAAAGAAAGAAAGAAAGAAGAAAGAAAGAAAGAAGAAAGAAGAAAAAAGAAAGAAAGAAAGAAAGAAAGAAGGAAGAAAGGAAGAAGGAAGGAAAAAGAAAGAAAGAAAAAAAGAAAGAAAGGAAGAAAGAAAGAAAGAAGAAAGAAAGGAAAAGAAAAGAAAGAAAAGAAAGAAAGAAAGAAGAAAGAAAGAAAGAAAGGAAGAAAGAAAGAAAGAAAGAAAGAAGAAAAAAGAAGATAAGAAAGAAAAGAAGGAAAGGAAGGAAGAAAGAAAGAAGAAAGAAAGAAAGAAAGAAACAAACAAAAGATTAAAAAGGTGCCCCCCCAAAAAAAAAAAAAAAAAAAAAGAAAAAAGAAAAGAAAAATCTGAGCAGTCTTTTGTATTAACTTTTTTTTGTTGTAAAATGGGAGAATGTCAGACTGGCTTGACTGTATTGGTTTATGTCGTGTTTTTGCTGCTTGTGCTTTTTTTATGTGTGTTTAATTTGTTTTGTTGTTGTTGTTGTTGTCTTTTATCACGAGCTGGTTGGTTCTTTTGATACAGCCGTGGACACAAGATCTGATGTCTCGAGTTCAATCCCAGCCCGTAACATTAAACATTGACTGGTTCGCTGCCCATCTGAATGTTTTCATCATTCTGCTGGTGTCAGCTTAGAGTTTCATAGGTCCACTTCCTATCCCCCTTTCTCCTCCCATTTCAAGAGAGAGAGAGTGTGAGAGCGAGAAAAAGGAAGAGAGAGAGAGAGAGAGAGAGAGAGAGAGAGAGAGAGAGAGAGAGAGAACTGAAACTGAAACGAAAATGGTTTATTGCCATTGACATTTTTGTCCTTCCTTGTGGCAAGGAGCATAAAACAAAGTCATTAAATTTTACGGCGACGTTTTCGCGAAATAAAGATTTATAAATATAGTCATGGCTGACATTACATCCCTTTGAATGTTTTTTCCTAATGATGAAGAAACAATTGAAGGAAAATAGTTGAACAAAAAGTTGAACAAAAAGTTGAAGAAACAGTTGACCACCCGACATAATTAGTCATATAAGTAAGAGGAAGACCCCAATCCGGCAAACAAACATAAGAACAGTATAAAGTAATATCTTCACTGGAGATAAACTTACATTTATTTAAAAAGTTGAACAAAAAGTTGAAGAAAACGTTGACCACCCAACGTAATTAGTCATGTAAGTAAGAGGAAGACCCAAATCCGCAAATAAACATAAAAATAGTATAAAGTGATATCTTCACTGGAGATAAACTTACATTAATTTAAAAAGTTGAACAAAAAGTTGAGAAGAGAGAGAGAGAGGAGAGAGAGAGAGAAGAGAGAGAGAGAGAGAGAGAGAGAGAGAGAGAGAGAGAGAGAGAGAGAGAGAGAGAGAGAAGAGAGAGAGAGAAGATACACAGATACACATACACACACACACACACACACACACACACATACATGTAGCTGCACCAGTGCGTTTCATATTCATATTCATTCATATCCATTTATTTTGTCCCGGAGGATTTACATGTGAAACTCGGGCTGATCTCCCCTTTGAGAGCGCATCGCCACAGCGCAGCTCCCCCCATGTTTTGACCAAGACTTAGAAAGACAAGAAAGCTAATCGGCCCTTGGAGGGAGGGACCTCGGAAATCAACCAATCTCTCCAACAGGAATCAGAAAAACACAAAAATAGAATCAGAACACGTATTTGATACAACAAGACAAGACAGGCGCAAATTTTCGGCCAACTGGCCTTTGTCAAGCGTAAAATACAACAAACAAACACCAGATACAAAAATTATGTGAAAAAGACTGAAATTTCTCTGTTGCTTAGTCCAGTTGGAGAAAGGCACTAAATGAAATTGCCACAACAACAACAACAACCACAACCACAACAACTACAACAACAACAACTACAAAACAAAAACTACAATAACAATAAAAACACAACAAACAACACAAAACAAGTACAACTAAACTACAACAACAAACACATTGCAATTTCATTTAGTGCCTTTCTCCAACTGGACGAAGCAACAGGGAAGTTTCAGTCTTTTTCACATAATTTCTGTATCTGGTGTTTGTTTGTTTGTAATCTTACGCTTGACAAAGGCCAGTTGGCTGAAAATATTTGCGCCTGTCTTGTCTTGTTGTATTAAATACGCGTTCTGATTCTATTTTTGTGTTTTTCTGGTTCCTGTTTGCTTGAACGCGGCAGTGACACTTGTTTTGGATTTATAAACTCTCCAATGTTTTATACCGGGACAGTCTGGCGAAAGCCCTGCTTTTCGCGATTGTTCAACTACCGTGGAGTCTTTAGTGCGCGCAGGACAGAAGGCACGGTGCTGACTCGTTTTTCTTCGCCTTCCGAAAGACTAGACGCTCAGTTCAATTTTCTGGTCAAACTGAAGAGAAAATGGAGACTTCAACAGGAAACGAACCCTGGAACCTCGAGTGTAGTTACTGTCAGCGAACGTCTGAACCATTCTACCACGCTTAAACTTTGTCCTCCTCCTAACTCTTGCAGTTTGATTTGAAATTTTCCACAAAAATTACCCAACCACACTTGATTTTTTGCAAACTATAAATCCATCTTATATTCTTGGGTACGTTCAGACATTGTATTATCATATGTGTTTTTGGGTATGTTACCCCATCAACTGTGCTCAGACCGCTCACTCAGTCCCAGTCATCATCATCATCATTATGTGCCCTGCCGCATGGCGCCGGTGATCATGGCCCACGAATCTATCCCTTGTCGCTGCAAGTACATCTCCCACCCTCTCTGTCCTCAGCCACCCTGTGAGTCTGTCGACTATTTTCTCCCTGGGTCTACCTGCTGTTCTCTTTCCCTCCAGCTTTCCTGTTTTGGCCAAAGTAAACTTGGTGAATATGCGATGCTGGTTTCCCGTTGCCTTCCATCGGTTTTTGTGTGGACTCTCCACTAGTCTTAATCGTTCCCACGACAACCGTCAAGGCAGGGGCCCGGGGGTGATTTTCTGTGAGGATTTACTCCCTTTGCCTTATTCTCTCCCGAGACGCCTACAGGGCAGTGATGCTATTTACCCATAGCTGGAGGGTCTGGTTCGTGGGCACCAGGGCATATTCACACGCCGGTGGGCCTGCGCCCCAGCACTTCTGGGGGTCAGACCTCTTTCGAGTCACTCGAGTTTAGCCGTGGACACAGGGCATGTCCATACGCCGGTAGCTCAGTCCAAATTTTGTTAACCCATACTTACATATTTCGTGATGGAAAAAATCGGACAGAACTTTTGTTTGGATGAACTACAAGTGAGCATTTGTGTGAAAAAGATATACTTGGGGATTTTAGAGCTATGGTAATATTGCTTGTAGCCCAGCAGACTACAAGAGCCATCATCGTCATCACGTGCATTGCCGCATGGTGTTGGCGATCATGGCCCTACATACAAATCTATCTTTTGTCGCTGCAAGGATATCTTCTACCCTTTCTGTCCCTATCCACTCTGCAAATCAGTCCAATATTTTCTCCCCGGGTCTACCTGATGTTCTTTTTCTCTCCAGCTTTCCTGTTGTAACTAGGTGCTTAGTCTCTTGCCTCATAAAATGTCATACAAATGTTTCTTATCTTTTCCTAATTTTCTTCATAAATGTTCCTTTTGTGTTTGTTTTCCTTCTTTCAAGACTATTTTGTTTGAATTCTTTGCTGTCTAGGGAATTCTTAACATTGTTATTAGAAACAACATTAGAGCCATATCAGGGCTAACAGATTTTAGACCTCCGTGAAGTGAACACTCGCAACTGATCGCCAGAATAAAGAATGGGCGAATCAGTCACCAAGGGGGGTGGGGGGTAGGGATGGTGTTTAGCGCAACGGACTACCGACTGGAAAGTTGTGGGTTCGAATCCTTATCAGTCCTTTCAAACTCATTGTGGGATTTTTCGGCCCCAACCTGCTCCTACCCAGAGTGGAGCGTGTTGTGGGCTCATTGGGAAGACTGGGATCACAACATTGAATCTCATCCACTTCACGTATGCGTCATTGAGGGTGCTGCTCAAATCTCCTGACCAATACTGCAGGTGTTTGTATCTCTCGGGTCTGGTTGATGCCAGGATATGTTAGGATGGTAAACGTACAATGCAGTCCTGTCAAGCAGTCTCAATCCTTTGATGGAACTCCATGACATGATTATCATCCTCATCGCCATCATCATCATCGACTTGTAAAAACTGTCCAAACTTCTATGGTAATTAAGGTAATGTACAAAATGAAAGGAACAAAAGAAAGAAAGAAACACACAGACACACAGACACAC
>JAPXFY010000022.1:68854665-68857165 GCA_030674185.1 Monoplex corrugatus
ATTATACACGCAAATGCTACCAATTAGAACTTGATAAAATAGCGCGATACATGGTAGAAAATGGGTTACATCTATCCCTGGAAAAAACAAAAATAGTTTTATTTAATAATGGAGCTAACCCAGTAAATATTCCCACTTTCAAACTGGGAGATACTCTTCTTCAGTTTAACGAGTCGATTAAATTCTTAGGAGTTTTCCTTACAGCAAAATTATCTTGGAATCAGCATATTGAATACTTATTAACCAAAGCTCAAAAAAGTTTAAATTTCATAAAAATAGTTCGCAAACAGACATGGGGTCAAGATTCATCAACACTTGTTCATCTTTGTAAATCGCTTGTTAGATCTAAATTAACCTATGCTCAAGAAATCTTCTTCAGTGCACCGAAACACTTACTAAAAAAACTGCAGAGCATAGATTGTAAAGGTTTCAAACTTGCACTGGGTCTTCCAATGCATGCTTCCTGTCTTCGGATATATAATGAAATCAAACTGTTGCCACTTGATGAGCAAAGGAAAGTCGCTTCTACTAAATTTTTGTTAAGAAACACTACCGTAGAAAACATCTCAGAAACAGAAATTAAACTGAGATCAGATACCGACTTTCCAAAACGAGCTAAATCAATATCTTCACAGGTCACACTTGCAACATACACATCTGACGTCATGAAAGGCTCAGGAATTGATCTAGACGTAGATCCTGTATCTATACGACCTTCCTTTTCGCCAGTACCCAGTTGGGAACTCCAAAGAGCACGATTTGACGTACACCACACTAATTTAAAAAAAGGAGACAATATAAACTTACTGGCAAGTCAGGTTAAATGTCATATAAACGACGTATATTCTGATCATTTGAAAATTTACAATGATGGGTCAGTAATTGAAAGAAAAGCAGGCTCAGCGTTTTTAATACCTGCTCTCAAAATTGAAAAATCTTTCTACATAGGACTTGATAAATCTATCTTTACAGCTGAACTCTTTGCAATATTAATGGCTTTAAACTTTCTGATAAGTCTTCCTAGGACAATTTTTCAGATACTTCTTTGCGTTGATTCAAAATCAGTACTTCAGGCTCTTGAATTATCAAAATTACAAACAAGATCAGAAATGATTCTGGAAATAAGTCACTTGATTCATAATTTATCTTTAAGAGGCACTGATATTACTTTCTGCTGGATACCTTCTCATAGTTCTTTTAGTTATAATAATAAAGTTGACAGGGCTGCCAAACGGGGAGCTAATAACTCACCAGATTCAAACAATATCCAGCTTTCTCTCTCGTTGCACGAGAATTACACTTTAGTGGACAACTACGTCTGGAAGCAGTTCCAATTAAAACAGAAAAAGTATGATAAATGTCACATGAACTTTGAAGTTAGCAAAATACTTAAGCAGCTTCATGCCAGCAGAACTATACAGTCCCTTATGTACAGATGGAAACTTGATGCATTCAAAACAAAATATACCAATAACATAGTGTGTCTGTGTGGAAAGAAGATAACACATAGTCATATTCTTTCTTGCGTTAGGGTAAAACGACATATTCCAACACTATCTGTGAGTACAGTTTCTGACATATTTGCCTCATCATCATTACTGTATGAATTTTTTGTTAGCCTGTCAAAAAGTCCTATAGCGAATTACCTTTAAAATGTTATTTGACTTGTTCATTGTTGTGGTTAGTCAATTATTAGTTTTACTTTTTATTCATTTCTTCCGGATATTTACTAATTTTGTTTGTCAGTTTGTTTGTTTAAATCGATAATTATGGTAACATTATTTGTTAGTTTTACCTTCCCATCTTCAAAACAGTTGTTTTCTGGATCATCTTTTCTCAAATTCAAAATTGACAATTTTCAAATATCTTCTTCACTCCTCCTCTATCACTCCCCCCCCCCTTTTTTTTGTTTTTGTTGTTGTTTTTTTTTGGTCTAAAATCACTTTAGTGAATAGACATTAAATCAAAGACCACCACCACACACAACACACACACACACACACACACACACACACACACACACACACACACACACACACACACACAACACACACACACAGACACACACACACACACACACACACACACACTTACACACACACACAAACACACACACATACACACAGACACACATACACACACACACATACACACACACACACACACACACACACACACAGACACAAACACACACACACACACACACACACACACACACACACATATCAAAACAAAAGTGAGCTCAAAAGAAACCACCAAGTGCCATGATTTTTATCATCGTCATCGTCACCATCATCATGGCGATGCAAAACTCCCAGCTTCTAAAGCCATAAAGGTGGCTGGTGTAGGAAACGAAAGAGTTTGGAATTGTTCAAGAGGGATTCATCGCACTCGGACAATTCCATATGCGCTCCACCCAAATCTGCCATCAATCATCAGGCAGACTTCTTGAAAATGCACACAACTCTTTACGCTGGCAACGTTTTGAATCCAAGAGGAT
>JAPXFY010000022.1:68862165-68867165 GCA_030674185.1 Monoplex corrugatus
ACCGTTCCCAGGTATTTGAACCTATTAACCTGTGTCAAGGTTTGCCATTTGCTGTTATTTTGCATGAGGGGATTTCTGTTTTTTACTGATCACCATGACTTCAGTCTTCCTGCTGTTTAGTTCCAACCCCTTACCTTTGTTCACATTATAATACAAATGTTGTCAATGCATGTGATGGAATGTGTAGAATCTACTTCTTAGTAACATCCACGTGTATGCTAACAATTTGTTGTTGTTGTTGTTGTTGTTATTCATGTTGCGTTTTTCTTTTATCGGTGAGTGTGCTTCATGGAAATGTATTTCAAAATATGGATATTCTGCCTGAATTCAAATTTGATCAAAATTGCGCCTTGTTCGTTTTGTTTTGCATTTGTTATGTTATTTGTTTATCAAAATGAAGAAAACATTTTTTGAAAGAAAATTACTCTTAATGCTCAATCTTTTCATGATTTATTATAACACATGAGCTGGTCTTTTGCATCGTGGTGCTTCTCTGCCAGGTTGGTTTGAAGCTATAAGCTATAAGCTAGTGAATCTCTCTCTCTCTTACTGTCTGTCTGTCTTCTGCCTCTCTCTCTGTTTGTTTCTCTCTGTCTCTGCTTCTGTCTGTCTGTTCTGTCTGTTATTCTCCCCCCTCTCTCTCTCTCTTCTGTTCCTCTCTCTCTCTGTCTCTTTGTCTCGCTCTGTCTCTCTCTCTCTCTCTCTGTCTCTGTCTCTCTCTGTTTGTATCTCTCTTCTCTGTCTGTCTGTCTCTGTTTCTCTCTGTTCTATTCTCTCCTCCTCTCTCTTCTCTTCTGTTTCTCTCTCTCTCTCTGTCTCTTGTCTGCTCTGTCTCTCTCTCTCCTTCTCTGTCTCTGTCTCTCTCTCTCTTTGTCTCTCTCTTTCTCCCTGCCTTCCTCCCTCTCTACTCTATAACTCTATAACTTCTATGATGTTTCCTATGTTATTATTAAATCTTTTTTTCATCGTTGCGTTATTTGACATCTCTTCCTCCCCCACCCCACCTGTCCTTTGTTCTTACCACTTCCTTTGTTCCTTCTTTTCCTTCCATTGTCTATCTGTCATGTACTATTTATTTAAACAGATTATTGATTCAACTACTAGCAATACTGTTATATGTTTTGGATTTTATTTTTACTGTTAAGGGTTGACTATTCCTTTACATCATCATCAGGTGCCCTTTCCGCATGGCGTTGGCGATCATGGACTTCCATCTGTCTCTATCTCTCGTTGCCCCTAGCATCTCCCCCACCCTCCTCGTCCCAGCCACTCTGCAAGTCCGTCCAGCATTTTCTCCCTGGGTCTACCTGGTGCTCGCTTTCCCTCCAGCTTTCCCGTTGTGACCAGGTGCTCTAAATCCCCCTTCCTCATAAAATGGCCTATAATGTTGCCTGTCTTTTCCTAATCTTCCTTATGAGTGATCTACTTGTGTCTGTCTTCTGAGAAACCACATCTCGGCTGCCTCAATCTTGTTCTGGTTTGCTTGTTGACTGTCCACGCCTCACATCCGTACAACAGTATTGGTTCTATATAACATTCAAGAACTCTCTTCCTGATGTTTATTGATAGGCATTTGTTGGTAAGAATTCCCCTTCATGTGTCTGCTTTTTGTCTGACATGCTTTTGTATATCGTACGAGTCATTAGACAAGCAAGTCAATGTTTTATCACAAATCATTTTTATAACTCGGTTTTTCCTTTTTTTTATTTTTTTTTTTTTTATTTACATTTTATGGGTTATATTATTAATTTTGTATGCTCATAGCTTATGTTTAGAGTGGCAAGGACTAGCTATTAGGTAGGTCCAATGGGACATGTATTTCTATCCTTGAGTGATAAACTTCTCTCTCTCTCTCTCTCTCTCTCTCTCTCTCTCTCTCCGTGAGCGTATGTCAATGTGTGGTGGTCCAGCTCTTCTCTGTGAATCTGCTGTGTTTAACCCTTTGTCTCCCGCACCCTGTCAACCAGCATAATGCATTGTCAACCATGCTAGCAAAGTAAAAACTTAACCCTTTGACTCCCTCACTGGAAGCTGGTGGATAGGATGAGGGAGTCAAAGAGTTAAGTTTTTGCAGTTCGTGGATAGGGTATAGAAGTCAAAGGGTTAAATAATCACCTTCTGTAACCTATTGCACATATACTGTTTCCTTTATCTGCATTTGTTTCTTTGTTTTTCTTTTCTCTCTCTGTCTCTCTGTCTCTGTCTCTGTCTCTCTCGTTCTCTTTTTTCTTTTTTGGGAGGGAAGGGGACTTTTTATTATTGTTGTTGTTGCAAGTGTTGTTGTTATTGTTGCTGTTGTTTCTTGTCTTTACTAACAAGGGTTTCTGTGCCTTAGTTTTTCCTATGCCTATTCTGTCATTCAAGTAGATCACTCATAAGGAAGATTAGGAAAAGACAGGCAACATTTATAGGCCATTTTATGAGGAAGGGGGATTTGGAGCACCTGGTCACAACGGGAAAGCTGGAGGGAAAGAGAGCGCCGGGTAGACCCAGGGAGAAAATGCTGGACGGACTTGTAGAGTGGCTAGGGACGAGGAGGGTGGGGGAGATGCTAGGGCAACGAGAGATAGAGACAGATGGAAGTCCATGATCACCAACGCCATGTGGCAAGGCACCTGATGATGATGATGGTGATTCTGTCATTATATGATATGTCCGGGTTTCTGTTTGTGAGTGTGTGTGTGTGTTGTGTGTGTTTGTGTGTGTATGTTCGTGTGTACATGTGTGTGTGTGTGTGTGTGTGTGTGTGTGTGTGTGTGTGTGTGTGGTGTGTGTGTGTGTATAAATACAACTTTTTTGAAATCCTTACAATAAATGGTTCATGATGATGATGACTGTAAATGGGGGGGGGGGGGGGGTACGTGCATGTGTGTGCGCACGCGTGAGTATGTGTGTATGTATGTGTGTGTGTGTATGTGTGTGTGTGTGTGTGTGTGTGTGTGTGTGTGTGTGTGTGTGTGTGTGTGTGTGTGTGTGTGTGTGTGCGTAAATACAACTTTTATGTTGGCCTGACAATACATGAATCATGATGATAATTTGGGTCATGGGGTGTACGTGCGTGTGTATGCGCGCGAGCGTGTATATATATATATATATATATATATATATATATATTGTGTGTGTGTGTTGTGTGTGTGTGTGTGTGTCTGTTCGTTCTTTGATTTAACGTCTTTTCACTATGAGTGATATTAGACATGGAGGGGGGGGGGGAGGTGGAGGATGCGAGTTGGGCATGTTGGATTGGGGGCAGAGGGGAGACAGAGTAAGAGACATAAGTAGGTGGGAAAATAGAAAAATGGAGTAAGAACTTGACACTAACAATGAACATCAACAACGTGAAGGGAAAATTTAACACTAAAGTACAAACTTCATAAACTTAAAGTAATGCATTAACAGAACTGTGAATCAATGATTCTGAGATTTTAACTGACAAAGATTGATCTGAAATTACTCCTTTAAAATGAGCTTCAGAATATTCTGTGTAAACATTTTTGGTAAAAAGGAAGTAGCATTTTGCAGTAAAATAAACAGTGAAACAGCTGTGATTGTGCCGAAATACACGAATTTTTACAATATTTTGTTTTTAATGCGTTTAGCTGAATACGAAAATGAATGGCAACAATTGATCTCAAATGATATATGGAAGAATACTGCATTTTTTGCATATATTTTGGATTGAAAGTTTTATCATTTGTTGTGTCACGAACTTGTCATTGAAATGTTCTTGAAAACGAATCCATGAGGCTGATTCTAGCAAGTTGCAAGCTTCTTTTAGGAAGTTTTAATACGTAATTCTATAGTACTATCACAGAAATGACTCATGTAGAAACAGGCCCATACCTGTACTTTAGTCTGAGACAAGATGTTGACAATGTCCGGCAAGGCAGACGAACTAGCCTGTAGTGAAAGCTTAGGATTAACCGATATACAACTCCTCAAGTAGAAACAGGCCCTTACCTGTACTTCAGTGTGAAACATGAAGTGGACGGTGTCTAACAAGCCAGACAAACTAGCCTCTAGACTGATGGCTTTGGATTAAACAACATTGGGCAGCACAGCCGGACTCACACTTATGTTACTCTGTAAACGAGACAGTTAAATATAGAGCCAGCTGTCTACGCAGCTCTGTTAGGATGTTTTTGAGGATCGCCCCAGTGAAAGAGAGGGTCCTATTGTTTCAGTGGACAGGTTCTGGCCTGTGCTTGTCCTCGTCAACCCCTCCTTCATGCATTCTCAAGTAGAAGAACATTCTGGAAAGTCGTCTTAAGATAGGTGGGGTCAGAACCCCAGCGTGTTCTGATCCACGCTCTATAAATGAAAAGGGAAAACAACACAGAAGAAACAGACACAGAGACAGAACGTCAGAGAGTTGACGGTCATAGTGGGAGACAGGTCACTCAATCTGGCAGAGGTGCTGAGCCTTTGCCGGAAACATGTAGTGAAGTACAGTACGTTTGATATTTTCATTTCAATGTAGAGTTTTAGGGCCGATAGGCGAAGAAGTAGGATTGCTTTAGGACGTAGGCAAATAAGAATAACAGGATGAATGATTATGCTTTAAGTTGAACATGTTTAATTAAAGAAACTATATTGACTTGTAATGTTATGTGTGGACTGCTTTTGAAAATATCGCTAGTGTGCAAGTGCGTTTCTACTCATCTCACTCGTTTCTCGTTGTTGTGTGTGATCTCTATATAGCATGGCAATTCCACATAAACATCCCCCACATTCCAGATCATCACTTCCCCAAACGCCTCCCGTTACAGTATCATAAGAGTTGTGTGCACCTTGCTTAGCTGCTCTGTCACCTACTTCGTGCCGTGAAGACCAACGTGAGAAAGCACCCAGCATAAACTGATATCTGTACCTTTTATCCTTAAACGATGTATAAGATGATTTGCCGCAGTAATTATATCAGGTCTTGTGTCTGTATCAAAAGGCTGTAAGGCATATAATACAGATTTTGAATCAACAAAGAGAACTACTTTAAAAGTTATAGG
>JAPXFY010000022.1:68892165-68894665 GCA_030674185.1 Monoplex corrugatus
CCCTCTCTCTTCTTTCGTTCTCTCTCTGTCGCTCTTTGTGATATTATCTTTCTGATTTTACGGCTACGCTTGACAAAGGCCAGTTGACCGAAAATTGCGCCTGTCTTGTCTGGTTGTTAGTAATACGCGTTCTGACTCTATCTTCGTGTGTTGTTTTTTCTGGTGCCTGTTTGCTTGAATACGGGCAGTCGCACTTGTTTTGGATTTCCACCCATATACAAAAAACAAAGAAGCAAAACACAAGACAGACCTAGAAAGGTTTGGCGAGTTAAAAACTGACCAACAAATGACCAGCATCTTTTTTAACACAATGTCCACCCCTCAATTTATTCGTCTTCGGTTGAAATTTTGGCTAACCCGTTAATTACGTCCTGGGGTATGTATTGAGCGGGTTATATTTTGAACAGGTACACCGGTCCTGCTTGGTTCATTAATTTAGGGGATCAGCGTTGACCACTGGCTATGCCATCTGGACACTGGCCAGCGTGGCATTTACATCACCACTTCCTTAATCAGAAGACTTATGACACGGAGGACCTTACGTGTTCCTTCTTTCTGTCCTTCTGTATGCGTGCACATGCACCCACGTGCACTGGAACCATGAACCCATGATTAAAGAGATGTATGACACGTAAGACATTGCTCGTGCTTTCCTTCCTTCTGTCTTTGCTACGCGGGCGGGTGCACTGGTGTGTAGTTGAAATATTTACACTTGTTCAGGACACCTGTGAGACGTTAGAAGTTCATCAGTTGTCGTTGTTTGTTAACAATTGATGATTTATTTCAGACTGACAGATAGACAGAGGGGTGAATATATAGACAGAAAGACAGACCGACAGACAGACAGACAGGCAGACAGGCAGACAGGCAGACAGGCAGACAGACAGACACACAGGCAGATAGATAGGTACATAAAAAGATAGATAGACAGTCTCTCTCTCTCTCTCTATTATATATATATATATATATGTGTGTGTGTGTGTGTGTGTACATCTGTATATCGAGAGAGAGAGAGAGAAAGAGAGAGAGAGAGAGAGAGGGAGACAGATAAGGAGAGAGAGAGGGAGACAGAAGAGAGAGAGAGAGAGAGAGAGAGAGAGAGAGAGAGAGAGAGAGAGAGGAGAGACAGAAGAGGAAGAGAGATGAACAGAGACGGACAGGGAGAAGAGAGAGAGAGAGAGAGGAAAGAGACAGAGAGAGAGAGAGAGAGAGAGAGAGAGAGAGAGAGGAGAGAGAGAGAGACAGAGAGAGAGAGAGAGAACATGAACATGAACATGAATTTTACTGACTTATGGCACAAAGACCAATGTCACTAAGTGAGCTGAATATGTAGGTCATAACCAGTTTAGTCTATAATGGACATCATACTGGTTGTTTTCTTATTTCAAAACATTTATGAATAAACCATGCTACTTGTCAGGTTAAGCAAACATCTTTGAATGGCATTACTTTAACTAAATATTCATTTTCATAATGCAATGGGACATTTTTGAAAACATTTGGTCGTATCTTACTGTATTTAGGGCAATGAAATAATACATGTTTTTCATCCTCCACAGTTTGCTGACAAAAGGGGCAGTCGTTTATGTCACCATTCATATTGTTAATAAAACGATGTCGGTCGTGTTTTGATATCACTGACTCCTAGTCTGAAACGCGTCAAATTTTCTCCAAAAACTTTAGTTTTCATCTCACTGAAGTACATTTCATGTGTTAGCACTGATTTAAATGATCTGTTTAAATGGAAGTAAACAAGACAAGACGGGACAAGATCAGAAATGAGGTGATACGAGACATGGTAGGAGCAACACCAATCCTACAACATATCGAACATATGAGGATCAAGTGGTTCAGACACCTCACACGTATGCCCCTAAACCATCCAGCTCTTCGGGCATACAACACCAGATACTCTGGCTGGAGAGCCAGGAGAAGACCAAGACGACGATGGAGCGACTCCGTGGCAGACACCCTCAGAGCTCACGAGATGTCCCTTCTCCAGGCCACCCGCCTTGCTGCTGACAGACGACTGTATCTCCCCGCGATGCCCACCGGTACAAGCGGAAGGAAAAAGTAAAAGTAAAAGTATAAATGGAAACGTTCACTGTCTCTCATGTCCTCAAACCAGTCTTGTTTTACAACATCAACAATTCTTTGTCTTAACACCGATAATAAATCATTTTCATTTTCAACGCTTTGGTTCAGCCAAACACAATTAAATCCAAATGATTGTAGCGCAATTCTTACCTTTGTCACCCAGTTAATTTTACCTTGTTCATCAGGTTTCGTTAACAATGCATATGCTTGTCTTGGTAGTCGGTGGATTTCCATTTCTATAATTCGTAGCCAGTATTTTAGGGTTCTTATATAACACTTTACCGTAAGAGGATAACGTCCCAGTTCACCATATACCATAGCAGATGATGTACGAACAAAGGGAGGGGAGAGAGAGAGAGAGAGAGAGAGAGAGAGAGAGAGAGAGAGAGAGAGAGAGAGAGAG
>JAPXFY010000022.1:68899665-68907165 GCA_030674185.1 Monoplex corrugatus
TGACGATCAAGTCACCACTGTGTAGCGGTTAGCTCAAGAGACTACCGGGTGGAAGGTTGTGAGTTCCAATCCCCCTTCAGTCCTGTCATAATCATTCTGGGATTTTTTGGCTTGAAGCGGCTTCTACCCAGAGCTGATCGTAATAAGGCTCACTGGGAAGAGTGGGACAACACCCTCGAGTCTCATCCGCTTCACAGATGCGTCATTGAGGGTTAAATCTTTTGACCAACACGCAGGTGTCTGTATCTCTCGGCCCTGGTTGGCTCTAAATGTATTATGACAGTAACAACTTTGTCACGAAATCTCAATCCTAGATAGAACTCCGTAGCTCAGGTTTATCATCGTCATAATCAAGGAAATAACACTCACACACTCACACAACAGCACAACACAACACAATATCATAAAAGCATGCACGCACGCACCACGGCAAAACACATACGCACACTTACTCACACACACCACACCACACACACAACACACACAAAGATGTACACACATGAACACACACACACACACACACACACACACAGCACACACACCACACCACACGCACACGACACGCACACCACACACATACACCCAAACCCCCATACCCTCGAGCAAACAATCACAACGCAACATAAACACAAATACAATCATAATTTTGTTTCTATTTATTTCTTTATCTCATGTAATTAATTGTTTTAAAACCAGTACATCTGGAGTCTATCCTCACTGTCTCACAACATCACATTAACTCTTTAACTACTCCTCTCTTTAATGGGCTACAGAACAGTTGCGCAGCTTTACGTTTCGACCATGATTACGCATGTAGAAACTTGCACAATTCACACATAAAATAAACAGTTTGATTACAGTTTAATTTTTAGTTTTGTTTTTCATAAGTTTCATAATAACCTCCGTACAAGGTCGCATAACCTCTATGCAAGGCCTTATAAGCTGTTTGATAACAAACTCCATACATGGCCTCAAAAACAGTTTGATAATAACCTCTATACAAGGCCTTATAAGCAGTTTGATAATAACCTCCATATAAGGTCTTATAAGCAGTTTGATAATAACCTCCATACAAGGCCTTATAAGCAGTTTGATAATAACCTCTATACAGACCTTATAAGCAGTTTGATATTAACCTCTTTATAGGGCCTTATAAGCAGTTTGATAATAACCTCTATACAGACCTTATAAGCAGTTTGATAATAACCTCCATACAAGGCCTTATAAGCAGTTTGATAATAACCTCTATACAGACCTTATAAGCAGTTTGATATTAACCTCTTTATAGGGCCTTATAAGCAGTTTGATAATAACCTCTATACAGACCTTATAAACAGTTTGATAATAACCTCCATATAAGGTCTTATAAGCAGTTTGATAATAACCTCTATACAGACCTTATAAGCAGTTTGATAATAACCTCTATACAGACCTTATAAGCAGTTTGATATTAACCTCTTTATAGGGCCTTATAAGCAGTTTGATAATAACCTCTATACAGACCTTATAAACAGTTTGATAATAACCTCTATACAGACCTTATAAGCAGTTTGATAACAACCTCTATACAGACCTTATAAGCAGTTTGATATTAACCTCTTTATAGGGCCTTATAAGCAGTTTGATAATAACCTCTATACAGACCTTATAAACAGTTTGATAATAACCTCTATACAGACCTTATAAGCAGTTCGATAACAACCTCTATACAGACATTATAAGCAGTTTGATATTAACCTCTTTATAGGGCCTTATAAGCAGTTTGATAATAACCTCTATACAGACCTTATAAGCAGTTTGCTAATAACCTCTATACAGACCTTATAAGCAGTTTGATAATAACTCCATACAAGGCCTCATAGGCAGTTTGATAATAACAGTCTTCATAAGCAGGTTGATAATAACTCCATACAAGGCCACATAAGCAGAATTTCTGATGTTCAGATGGAAAAAACAAACTAACAAACAAACAAACAAACAAAAAACAACAAAAAACAAACAAGAAAACAACAAAAAACAAACAAACAAACAAACGAACAAACAAACAAACAAACAAACAAACAAACAAACAAACAAACAAACAAACAAAAAACCCAAATGATTTCCAACATCGACTAAACTGAGCGTTTTATACAAGCGACAAGAATTTGTGTTTTGTTGACTGTTTCAGAGATCAAAGGCTAAAATATGGACACACGCTTACAACTCGGCAAACGCGTTTTGATAATGCATTGAATTGTTTATCTATTCATTTATTTATCTATTTATTTATCTGTCGTTTTGTGTTCGACTAAAGTTTGACATAGAAGTTCTGTCAGGGTTGCAAACTGAATAGTACATTCATTCTGTAAAACCGTTTGTTTTTGTGGAAGGTTCTGTTAAGGTTGCAAAATGAACAATGCATTCATTCTATGTGTGATAGAGAATTAAATTGCTTCAAGTAGGGGGTTCTATTAGGGTTGCAACATAGCAAAATGAATGATTATTATTTCATAAGCATTGTCGTCCCGCCTTTGCAAACTACTACGTTAGTTTCTGGACAGTATCATCAGCAAGCCGCACGACTGTCCTTAACTTAACCGCTCCGTCTCCTTCGCCATTCTAAGGCTGCCTGCGTGGTGGCAGTGGACGAACTTCGGGAGAACCGGGAGGTCGTGGAAGTCGGTTGACATTGAAACGTGGAGGAGGACTGGGAGGTTGTGGACGTCGGTTTCCATGGAAACGTGGAGGAGGATGACCGGGGGGTCGTGGGGGTCGGTTGCCATGGAAATGGGGAGGATGGGGGAAAGGAGGAGGAGGAGGGCCTCTGGCTCCATTTTTAGGAACCAGGACTTGCAGTTCCGATTCCAGGGACATCATCCTCAGCACTCCGTACGTCTCTGTCCCTGCAGTTGTCGGGAAGGTAGCATCTGGAGACAAAGATTTGTGTGGGAGGTTGTGGATAAAATTAATGTGACTCTCCACAAGGGAATGTCACTCAGCAGGTCATTTTTACTTCCTTGCAGAATCTAGATGTAAGTTTCATACTCTTTGTAATGGTGAACATCATTTTGCAATCAGACCACTTTTTTCTGAGATATTGGCTCTGGAAGATAATTATTAACCCTTTAAGTCGCCACCTTTGAGTTTCAGTTTGTTTTAATTTCTCAAGATAACATCTTAGCGCTTGGAATGAATTCCATATGCATCGACCATTGATGCCATGTGATGGAACAGATTCAAACTGACCAGTGTACGAGCCTTGAGCCTGTACATAGGTCCTGTGAGCTGGCAAACTCTTAAAGTCCTACATAGCGTATGGTTTTAACATCTTTTTTTTGTATCAGTCTTTCATTGAAATAATCTTGACTACATTCTAATAACGTGTGGATCTGTGTATCTCATTTGGAAAAACCAACCAGCCAGCCCCCCCAACAACACTAACCAATAACCAACCAACCAAACCAACCAACCACACCAACCAACAACCAACCAACCAACCAACCAACCAACCAACCCCAACCAACCAACCAACCAACCACCAACCAACCAACAACCAACCAACCAACTAACCAACACCAACTAACCAACCAACCAACCAACCAACCAACCACAACCAACCAACCCAACCAACCCAACCAACTAACTAACCAACCAACCAACCAACCAACCAACCAACCCCAACCAACCAACCAACCAACCAACCAACCAACCAACCAACCACAACCAACCAACCAACCAAACAAACCGAATCCCATCAACGCTATTTATCCAGAAAATGGTGCACACTTGGCAATCACATATGAGCGGTTTGACATGTGCAAGAACAATAAATTGACGAAGTGGCTGGTCGTTGAATATAGGCATTTAAAAATTTTGTTGTTGTTGCATAAGAGCCCGTAAATGTTTCGAATGGATGTTTTCAAACAGCATTTTAACAAGGAAAGAACGAAAATATCAGGAATTCGAAGAAATTATGTGACCAGAGGAGTTACAGTACTACTGATTATTACTAACATTGTTGTTTAAAGCCCTCAAAACGTACAAAATACCTCTCTGGACACAAAGTCATTTGGAGAAGAAAATTAAGTACACTTGCCAGTGCATTCGCGAACATTATCTAAACAGATACCCATGACGTTGACCATTCCATCTAATTTATCCTCTGGGAGTTTAAAAAAATCTGAATACCAATGTAAATATAACTCAGGAAACTAAAATATGTATAAAAACGGGGTTAAATTATCTGAAAATCATTTCTCACATCAAATTTTCTTGGAGTTCAAATTGCATTTAATACATGTACCCAATCACCAATCCTAAGAGACAATATATAAGACTCTTTAGAACACATACAGGTGAATGGACCAGCAAGGCAGAAAAGGATACGAAGACAAGACATAAAGCAAAAAAAAGCAAGGGTTGAAACAAAGAGAATGACAGAAAAGAGGAAATTACCAGCACAGAATTTCCAGAAGGTAGGCATACAGTTTATACCCAAAGAGAGACCCTGGCATCCCCACGGCGGTAAGTTATAATACAGTACTAATTCACATCGTAAAACCCAGCCTTGACAACTCTACCTGCTATTTCCTCCACCAGTGGCAAACACGGAGATGATAAATGGCTCGTTCCATGGTGGAAGGTCATAAATGTACTCTTTCTGGTGTTTTGCCTTTTCGTTTCTTTGTGTGTTTGTGTATACTTGTGAGCGGTGACAGGAGTTTATTTTGCCTTTTTGTTCTTTGTGTGTTTGTGTATACTTGTGAGCAGTGACAGTAGTTTATGTTGCCTTTTTGTTTCTGTGTGTGTTTGTGTATACTTGTGAGCAGTGACAGGAGTTTATGTTGCCTTTTTGTTTCTGTGTGTGTTTGTGTATACTTGTGAGCAGTGACAGGAGTTTATGTTGCCTTTTCGTTTCTTTGTGAGTTTGTGTATACTTGTGAGCAGTGACAGAAGTTTATGTTGACTTTTTGTTTCTTTGTGTGTTTGTGTATACTTGTGAGCATTGACAGAAGTTTATGTTGCCTTTTTGTTTCTTTGTGTGCTTGTGTATACTTGTGAGCAGTGACAGACGTTTATGTTGACTTTTTGTTCTTTGTGTGTTGATGTATACTTGTGAGCAGTGACAGAAGTTTATGTTGCTGTTTTGTTTCTTTGTGAGTTTGCGTATACTTGTGAGCAGTGACAGAAGTTTATGTTGCTTTTTCGTTTCTTTGTGTGTTTGTGTATACTTGTGAGCAATGACAGAAGTTTATCTTGCCTTTTCGTTTCTTTGTGTGTTTGTGTATACTTGTGAGCAGTGACAGAAGTTTATGTTGACTTTTCGTTTCTTTGTGTGTTTGTGTATACTTGTGAGCAATGACAGAAGTTTGTGTTGACTTTTTGTTTCTTTGTGTGTTTGTGTATACTTGTGAGCAGTGACAGAAGTTTATCTTGCCTTTTCGTTTCTTTCTGTGTTTGTGTATACTTGTGAGCAGTGACAGAAGTTTGTGTTACTTTTTGTTTCTTTGTGTGCTTGTGTATACTTGTGAGCAGTGACAGAAGTTTGTGTTACTTTTTGTTTCTTTGTGTGCTTGTGTATACTTGTGAGCAATGACAGAAGTTTGTGTTACTTTTTGTTTCTTTGTGTGCTTGTGTATACTTGTGAGCAATGACAGAAGTTTGTGTTGCCTTTTTGTTTCTTTGTGTGTTTGTGTATACTTGCGAGCAGTGACAGAAGTATATGTTGTCTTTTTGTTTCTGTGTGTGTTTGTGTATACTGGTGAGCAGTGACAGAAGTTTATGTTGTCTTTTTGTTTCTGTGTGTGTTTGTGTATACTGGTGAGCAGTGACAGAAGTTTATCTTGCCTTTTGGTTTCTGTGTGTGTTTGTGTATACTTGTGAGCAGTGACAGAAGTTATCTTGCCTTTTGGTTTCTGTGTGTGTTTGTGTATACTTGTGAGCAGTGACAGAAGTTTATCTTGCCTTTTGGTTTCTGTGTGTGTTTGTGTATACTTGTGAGCAGTGACAGAAGTTATCTTGCCTTTTGGTTTCTGTGTGTGTTTGTGTATACTTGTGAGCAGTGACAGACGTTTATGTTGACTTTTTGTTCTTTGTGTGTTGATGTATACTTGTGAGCAGTGACAGAAGTTTATGTTGCTGTTTTGTTTCTTTGTGAGTTTGTGTATACTTGTGAGCAGTGACAGAAGTTTGTGTTGCCTTTTTGTTTCTTTGTGTGTTTGTGTATACTTGTGAGCAGTGACAGACGATTATGTTGACTTTTTGTTCTTTGTGTGTTTGTGTATACTTGTGAGCAGTGACAGAAGTTTGTTGCCTTTTTGTTCTTTGTGTGTTTGTGTATACTTGTGAGCAGTGACAGAAGTTTATGTTGCTTTTTCGTTTCTTTGTGTGTTTGTGTATACTTGTGAGCAATGACAGAAGTTTATGTTTCATGAAAAAGCAGATGAAAATAAGATAGAAGCAGCAGAGATGCAGTTCTACAGGCGGCTTCTTAATGTCAAATGGACCGATAAAAGAACAAATGAAAACATTTTGAACAAACGTCAACTGCTAGCGGAAATCCACACACACACACACACACACACACACACACACACACACACACACACACACACACACACACACACACACACACACACACACACACACACACACACATACACACAAACAAACAAACATACAAAAGAAGAAATACAACGGCCATACAACCTGCAACACCAACACAACCGTAATGACAACAATTTTGCAAGGAAAAGTTGAGTCCAAAAGACACCCGGGCAGATCAGCCACCTCTTACATGAACAACATCACCAACATCAGCAGTCTGACGGTCTACTAGTTAGTACAGACAAGTCATGACCAGATTAAATGTGACCTCCCACCACGAAATCAGTCTTAACTCGCAGTCAGTCGAACAGAACTAGGAGCTGAAAAGGTGACTGAGGGTCTATCTGGGGTGTTTTGACTTTTCCTCAAAATTGATTTCTGCAGACTATTATCTATCCCCCACAGAAATGTTTTTCTTGTAAAAATATTATTAACCAATTTAAAAATGGTATTTTAATGCACTGATCGCAGCAGAAAGAATGCAATTCCCTTCCAAAAATACCTATTTTTGTCTCTTATTATGAACCGTAATCTGTACAGTGCCCCCACATGTAATATACTGACAGAAAGTTCTTCGGTGCACCTTTCAGATAATGACAGGTAAAATTAGTAACAAGCTGGGTCAAAACCATCAAATAAAGAAATTTAAGGAAAATGTGTTGGAGAGTTTTCTCAAAATGGCCGTCATACAACTTGATGACTTTAAACATACATAACTTCTACATTTTTTTTATTACAAGCTTTATTCAAGTACCAAAATAGTCAGCAGAATGTACACTTTCCAGTGATATGTATATCTCAAAATGCCCAAAATGCCAGTTAAGACTCATTTTGTGCTGGCAGGTCACAAATGGAGGCAAGTTGTTGTGACGTCTGCTTCGGCGCTTGCCATCGAACTCTATGATGCTGACG
>JAPXFY010000022.1:68917165-68927165 GCA_030674185.1 Monoplex corrugatus
CACGGCACAAGCCTTAAGCCTGCACATAAAGCCATGAGCTGGCCAGGTCCTGAGGTCCTATCAGATAGTTCCATAATCCTGATGTCGTTAGGGGAGCCAGGTGGCAGAGACTTCAACATTTCTCGGGAGCGTAGTGTCCGTGATGACTTTATCCTCTGTAATCTGACAATTGTTCTTCAGAAAGCGTTGTTAATAAACCTGCCTCAAAAAAATGCCGATGTCTGCACTTTTCTGGTTCATGTGACCTTGACATTGGAGTTTTATCCTTCTAAAGATACGATCCCGCGACTGCTCAACAGTTTCTCAGCTTTGACCAAACTTTGGTAATGATCCACTGGTAAAAGAGGTGAGAACATCTTGGTCATACATAATGGCTACCTGGCTGAACCTGTCTCTCAGTTACAAAAAAGGCTACTTACTGCGTAGCTTTCATCGGCGATCCGGCCGACTTCTTCAGCGCAACTGCTTGGTTGAGAACTGGCTTCAGTGCGCACCGCCGTGAGCGAACTCACGACAGTGCGACTGAGTAAGTGAGGAGTACACCAATGGCAGGTTGTGTCGGCCCTGGTCACGTTGAGGGTGGGTTCCTTGCAGCGATGTAAACTGCCTCCTTTACTCCCCTCTGGAACCATCTTGCTTCTTTGTCGAAACTTGCACACTGCCTTTTCAAAGTGGTGTTGGGTGTGGGTCAGATGTTCTCCCACTGGAGAGGACTCACGTTTGTGTTCTTTTAATCTTTTGTGCAAGTTGCGCTCAGTTTCGACATACATTTCTTCCTTCACAGACAAGACCTTGGCAGTGCTTAGGTTTTTCGCAAGCTCCTGAAGTCTGACAGATAATCGTTGGCAGATTTAGGTTGGAGCGCATATGGAATCGCCCTAGTGCGATGAATCCTCTCTTGAACAAAACTCTAAACTCCTCACAGACAGACAGGCACATATTATCGTCGTCATCGTCGTCGTCGTCGTCATCGTCGTCGTCGTCTTCCTCCTCCTCCACCTCATCTCCACCACCACAAGACTAAAACTTTCCTCCTGCTTCGACATTTTAGTCCTTTCCTCCCACTTGACGCAGCAGCAGGGAAGTGTTAGTCTTTTTCTCCTAATTTTTGTATTTCGTGTTTATTCGTTTGAGATCTTACATTTACGCTTGACAAAGGCCATTCGGCCGAACTTGTTTTGGATAGTTTAACATCTAGCTGAATCTGCTGGACTGGTTTTTCTTTAAGGTGAAGAGTGGTAGAATGGTTCAGACGTTTGCCTGCCAGTAACTATACTCGATGTTCCAGAGTTCATTTCCCGTTGAGTTGTGGCCTCCACTTTTCTCCTCAGTTTGATCGGAAAAAAATGGAACTGAACGTCTGGTCCTTCGGCCAGAGACGAAAAACGAGCAGGACCCCGTGTGCCTTCTGGTCTGCGCACGCTGAAGATCCCACGGCATTTGAAAATCGTGAAGAGCAGGGCTTTCGTCTGGCTGCCCTTGTATAAAACATTAGAGAAACATGTTGATTTCCCAGGTCCCTCCTCTTGAAGGCCAATTAGTCTTCTTGCCTTTCTGAAGTCCTGGTAAAAAACGACAACAAACAAACAAACAAACAACAAACAAACAAACAAACAAAAAACAAACAAACAAAAAACAAACAAACAAACAAACAAAAAACAAATAAACCAACCAAACCAAGCCAATCCAAACCAAACCAAACCCAAACCAAACCAAACCCAAACCCAACCCAAACCCAAACCCAACCAAAACCCAACCAACCCAACAAACAAAGGTGGCGCATCAATGCAGAGATGTGCTCTCGAAGGGGAGAGCAGCCTGAGTTTCACATGGTAAATCCATTGTGACAAAAGAAATAAAGATGAATATATAAATACAAATTTAAATATGAATATGAATATGGA
Organism: Monoplex corrugatus; assembly: GCA_030674185.1. Classification (NCBI taxonomy): domain Eukaryota; kingdom Metazoa; phylum Mollusca; class Gastropoda; order Littorinimorpha; family Ranellidae; genus Monoplex; species Monoplex corrugatus. The sequence goes on from JAPXFY010000022.1 coordinate 68,919,070, forward strand.
AATGAATATGAATATAGATATGAATATGAACACAATAATGAATGTGATTATGAATTTGATCGTAAAACCGTTCACTCACCGTCTCAGTTTCCCCAAAGACGAAGAGTGTGACAGCCCCGGTAAACTTCACGTCTTGCAGTCTGGCATCACGAGAGTGGACCAACGCCACTGACAAAGAACTGGCGTTCTCGAACCATCCGTTCTCTCGCACTTCCACCCCTTCAACGGTGCGGGCCCACCCGGCAGCTCCGACAGTTACAGCTTCAGGTACAAATCCACCCCGTCTGATGTCACCCCGAATGGTCTGGGGCGAAGGGGACGCCTCTGGGTCATATTATCAAAGAACCCAGCATACCGTCCTCTTGGGCGTCCTGGTTTTCTTGGGTGGGGTGACGGAGGGAATCCAGGTCTTGTTGGAGAACCAGGACCGCCTTGAAAGAGGCAGATGTTTTTTATTTGTCCTGTGTCCTTCGCTACATTTTTGGCCACATAATCTGGGACAATTCTCCACAATGCTATCATGATGATGGTGATGATGATTCAAGAGACATTTGAGCACCTGGTCACAGCTGGAAAAGCTAGAGGGGAAAAAGAGCACCAAGAAAACCCAGGGAGAAAATACCGGACAGTTTTGCAGAGTGGGTGTGGGTCAAGAAGGGTGTGAGATGTACTTCATCATCATCGCCCAGTCTCAGTCCAGACTGGAACTCCACAGCATGATGATGATGATGATGATAATATCATTATCATCATCATCATCATCATCATAATCATCATCATCACATCATCATCATCATCATCATATCATCATCATCATCATCATCATGTGCCCTGCCGCATGGCGTTGGCGATCATGGCCCTCCATATGCATCTATCCCTTTCGCCGGAAGCACATCTTCCCCGTCTCTGTCCTTAGCCACCCTGCAAGTCCGTCCAATATTTTTTCCCTGGGTCTACCTGCGCTCTCTTTCCTCCAGCTTTCTGTGAGATTTTCTTGAAGCGATGAAAGAAAGATTCGTATGGAGGGCCATGATCGCCAACACCATGCACATGAAAGCACATGATGATGATGATGATGATGATGATGATGATGATGATGATATTCATTCATTTATTCATCATTCATTCATTCATTCATTCATTCATTCATTCATTAATTAATTCATTCATTCATTCATTCAATCAATCAATCAATCAATCAATCATTCATTCATTCATTTCATTCATTCATTCATTCATTCGTTCATTCATTCATTCATTCATTCATTCATTCACTTGTTGTCACCTACCTTCCGGTGGCCTTCTGTTTCTTTGTCTTTCAGCCAACTTGTCCAGGGCGCTGCTGACACTTCCGCGGACTTGATCCCCTGGCCTTTGGGGCTGTGGGGTTGTATGAGTACAAAAATACAAATCACAGTGTTATTTCACAGAAGTATGGGGTTGTGAGAATGAATGAGGAGGAAAACAGAAATTATAGTGCTATTTTACAACGGTACAGATGAGAGAGGACAGGGCGTTGAGAAGAAGGAAGAAGAGAGGAAGAAGAAATATGGAAAGGGGTGGGTGGGGGGGGGGGAGAAAGAAAGAAAGAGGAGAGAGAGAGAGATGAGATATAATGTATTTATGTATAGTAGTAGTAGGCTCCTCGTCATGGCTGACCAGGACAAAGTACAATGTACATCCGTTTAATGTCTAGAGGGCTGTCTGTTGGTCAAGAGGCGTCGCCTGTGACTGTAGAGACCAATGAGAGAGGCAGATAAAATGATAGATAGATATAGATAGATAGATAGAGAAGAGAGAAGATAGAAGAGAGAGAAGAGAAGAGAAGAGAGACAGAGACAGAGACAGAGAAGAGCAGAGACAGAGAAGTACAGACAGAGAGAGAGAGAGAAGCAGGCAGACAGACAGACAGGCAGACAGGCAGACAGAGACACAGAGACAGAGAGAAAATGAGCGAGCGACGAGCGAGCGAGCGAGAGAGAGAGAGAGGAGAGAGAGGGGAAGGGAGAAGGGAGAAGGGAGGGAGGATGAGGGAGATAACTGATGCGGTTATTCAATATAGGTCTAGGCCCTTTATTGAAGGGTTTTTAGATATCATCATCATCATCATCATCATCACCATCGTCTCGTCGTCGTCGTCGTCATCACCATCGTCGTTGCGTCGTCATCACCATCGTCGTCGTCGTCGTCGTCGTCATCACCATCGTCGTCGTCGTCGTCGTCGTCACCATCACATCGTCGTCGTCGTCGTCGTCGTCGTCACCATCAACATCGTCGTCGTCGTCGTCGTCACCTCACATCGTCGTCGTCGTCGTCGTCGTCGTCACCATCACATCGTGTCGTCGTCATCGTCATCGCATCGTCGTCGTCGTGTCGTCATCATCATCATCATCATCATCATCATCATCAACATGTGCCCTGCCGCATGGCGTTGGCGATAATGACCCTCCATACGAATCTATCTTATGTCGCTGCAAGTACATCTCTCACCTTCTCTGTCTTCATCCACTCCACATGTCCATCCAATATTTTCTCCATGGGGGCTATTTTGATGCTCTTTTTACCCCCAGCTTTCCTGTCGTGACTTGGTGTTCTAATTTCTTTTGCCTCATGAATTGTCCTATAATTGTTGCTTGTCTTTTCCTAATCTCCCTAGAACTCATATTGTACAGATCGAAGCTTGGAAATCACAAGCAAGTCAAAATAAATTGAGCGGCTGAAATATGGTTTCTAAGCAGAATGTTACAGAGTTCCACGGACACCAAAGAAAACAAACGATTAGTGCTGAAAGAAGTAAACACGGGAAAAGAAAAAAAACAAACAACAAAACAAACAAACAAAACAAACAAACAAACAAAAAACAAACGAAACAGTGCTGAAAGAAGCACAACACAAAAAACAAACAACAAACAAACAAACAACAAAACAAACAAACAAACAAACAAACAAACAAACAAAAAAAAAACAAACAGGCAGTGTGAAAGAATCAAACACAAAAGAACGTTGATAAAGGTTAGGAAAAGACAAACAACTTTATAGGACATCTTTATGAGACAAGAGAAATTGAGCACATGGTCCAACTGGAAAGCTAGAAGGAGAAAGAGCAACAGGATACCCGTGGCGAGATGGATGCAAACGAAAAGGATAAGAGTACACTTTGCAGCGACACAGACAGATTTCATAGTGAAGGCCATGATCGCCAAGACCATGCGGCAAGGCACATAATGATGATGAGAAAACATAGGACAAAACATTAGGACAAAACAAAATCAAAATAATAAAAGAGACGATGATGATAGATACATTATAGATAAATAAATAAATAAATAAATAAATGACAAAATTACAATACTTACGTCTTGTGAAATCACTTCAATCACACACAGTAACAGCAAAACAGCAGCAAAATACAGCAGCAAACCAGACTTCATGCTGAATAAATACTACAACGTTGTTATCAATCAAAACTGGGTCGTTTTTTCTAAAGTCCCTTTTCTTTCGAAATTTCCAACCTGTATACAGTCACACCCAAATTTATTTTTTATACAACACCGACGAATGTTTCTCTTTGCACTTAACAACGGCAAACCAGCCGAACCGGCTAATTGTTTATGAAGACTATGATGTCCAAAGACTCTTTCTTGTAGAGAAGTTTGCGGGCAGGTGTGGACTGTTCTTTATTTATCTTTAATGCTCAGAGTTCAGTCCTGATGCTTTCTTTAATCTGGTCTCCAAACCTTGTTCTTGAAATTTAATAGTTAGCTACTGACAGTCATATGTCAGTCTTTTTTTTTTTGTTACTTTTTCGTTGTTTTTATCACTTTATGTCGTATTCGGGTCTTCTTTTGTTACTTTTCGTTCTTTTGTCGTGTGTTTTTTCTATTTTAATTTTTTTGCTGTCTACAAGTCGATTTTCTCGCTTTTTGACGTCTTTTATCGCTTTCAAATCGTTTTCTTTTTTGTTTTTTTTCGTCGTTGTCAACTCGTTCTTTGTTTTCTCTTTTCAAATATTCCTATAATTCAAAACAGTAGATAAAGTTGGTTGTAATTCAGTATTAGCGTTTTTTTTCTGTTCTTTTCTTCGTTTCACGTTAATTTCAGTTTCTGCTTAATTTTTGTCCAAAGGAAATAAGAAATAAACACGATTAAAGGACTACGGGTGACTGTGTCCTGTCTTGTAAAACCTGAATGTGCTTAAAGCTTGGTTCCCTTGTTGGGCGAGTGTGGCTCGCGCTGTTTTATATGTCTGTGTATAAGGAAGAGAGAGGGATCGGGGGGGTGGGGAGGAGGGAACGTAGGGGAGGAGTACGGTTGGACGTAAGTGTGTGTGTGTGTGTGTGTGTGTGTGTGTGTGTGTGTGTGTGTGTGTGTGTGTGTGTGTGTGTGTGTGTGTGTCTGTGTGTCTGTCTGTCTGTGTCTGTGTGTGTCTGTGTATGAGTGTTTCTCTCGCTCTCTCTGCAAATTTATCTCTCTCTCCCTCCCTCGCCCTTTTCCCTCAACCTCCCTCCATCCCCTCTCTCTGTCTGTCTGTTGGTTCTCTTCTGTGTCTGCTGTTCTGTCTGTTGGTCTCTCTGTCTGTCTGTCTGTCTGTTGGTCTCTCTGTTCTGTCTGTCTGTTGGTCTCTCTCTGTCTGTCTGTTGGTCTCGTCTCTCTGTCTGTCTGTTGGTCTCTCTCTCTGTCTGTCTGTTGGTCTCCTCTCTGTCTCTGTCTGTTGGTCTCTTCTCTGTCTGTCTGTCTGTGGTCTCTCTCTCTGTCTGTCTGTTGGCTCTCTCTGTCTGTCTGTTGGTCTCTCTCTGTCGTCTGTGTCTCTCTTCTGTCTGTCTGTTGGTCTCTCTCTCTTTCTCTGTCTGTCTGTTGGTCTCTCTCGTCTGTTGGTCTCTCTCTGTTCTGTCTGGTCTGTTGGTCTCTCTTCTTCTCTGTCTGTCTGTTGGTCTCTCTTTCTGTCTGTCTGTTGGTCTCTCTTCTCTGTCTGTCTGTTGGTCTCTCTCTCTGTCTTTGTCTCTCTCTCTGTCTGTTGTGTCTCTCTCTCTTTTCTGTCTGTCTGTTGGTCTCTCTCTCTTTCTCTGTCTGTCTGTTGGTCTCTCTCTGTCTGTTGTTCTCTCTCTGTCTGTCTGTTGGTCTCTCTCTCTGTCTGTCTGTTGGTCTCTCTGTCTGTCTGTCTGTTGGTCTCTCTCCTGTCTGTCTTTGTCTCTCTGTCTGTCTGTCGTTGGTCTCTCTCTTCTCTGTCTGTCTGTTGGTCCTCTCTGTCTGTCTGTCTGTCTGTCTGTTCTGTTGTCTTCTTTTCTCTCTCTCTTCTTCTGTCTGTCTGTTGGTCTCTCTTTCTCTGTCTGTCTGTTGGTCTCTCTCCTGTCTTCTGTCTGTCTGTTGGTCTCTGTCTTGTCTGTCTGTCTGTTGGTCTCTCTCTCTCTTTCTTCTGTCTGTCTGTTGGTCTCTCTCTTTCTGTCTGTCTGTCTGCTCTGTCTGTCTGTTGGTCTCTCTCTCTCTTTTCTCTTGTCTGTCTGTTTGGTCTCTCTCTCTTCTGTCTGTCTGTTGGTCTCTGTCTTCTGTGGTCTCTCTGTCTGTCTGTCTGTCTGTTGGTCTCTCTCTTCTCTGTCTGTCTGTTGGTCTCTCTCTTCTTCTTTTGTTCTCTGTCTGTTGGTCTCTCTTCTCTGTCTGTCTGTTGTCTCTCTTGTCTGTCTGTCTGTTGTTCTCTCTCTCTTTTCTCTGTCTGTCTGTTGGTCTCTCTCTCTCTTTTTCTCTGTCTGTCTGTTGGTCTCTCTCTTTTCTCTCTGTTGTCTGTTGGTCTCTCCTCTCTTTTCTCTCTGTCTGTTGCTCTCTCTCTCTCTTTCTCTGTCTGTCTGTTGGTCTCTCTCTCTCTCTTTTCTCTGTCTGTCTGTTGGTCTCTTCTCTCTCTTTTCCTGTCTGTCTGTTGGTCTCTCTCTCTCTCTTTTCTCTGTCTGTCTGTTGGTCTCTCTCTCTCTTTTCTCTGTCTGTCTGTTGTCTCTCTCTCTCTCTTTTCCTCTCTGTCTCTGTCTGTTGGTCTCTCTCTCTCTCTTTTTCTCTGTCTGTCTGTTGGTCTCTCTCTCTCTCTTTTCTCTGTCTGTCTGTTGGTCTCTCTCTCTCTCTCTTTTCTCTGTCTGTCTGTTGGTCTCTCTCTCTCTCTTTTCTCTGTCTGTCTGTTGATCTCTCTCTCTCATCTCTGTCTGTCTGTTGGTCTCCTCTCTCTCTCTCTGTCTGTCTGTTGGTCTCTCTCTCCTTGTCTGTCTGTTTGGTCTCTCTCTCTCTTCTCTGTCTGTCTGTTGGTCTCTCTCTCTCTCTCTCTGTGTCTGTCTGTCTTTGTCTCTCTCTCTCTTTCTCTCGTCTGATCTCCTTCTGTCTCTCATTCTTCTGTCTGTCTGTTGGTCTTTTCTCTTCTCTGTCTGTCTGTCTGTCTCTCTCTTGTTCTCAATCAGTTGTGTCATCTCCCTACTTTTCGCTGTCTTTGAGTCTTTGTTTTTCTCTCTCCTCTGTTTCTCTCTCACTATGTTTTATGTTTCTCTTTTCTTCTCTCTGTTTTCTCTGTTTCTCCCTCTCTCTATCTCTGTCTCTGCTCTCTGTGTTCTCTCTCTCTGTCTGTTTCTCTGTCTGTCTCTCTCTGTCTCTTTCTCTGTCTGTCTCTTCTGTATTCTTCTTCTCTGTTTCTTCTTCCGTTTCTCTGTTTTCTCGTCTCTCTGTTTCTCTCTCTCTGTGTTTCTCACTCTGTTTCTCCTTCTCTCTCTCTGTTTCTCTCTCTCTGTTTCTCTCTCTTGTTTCTCCCCTCTCTCTCTCTGTTTCTCTCTCTGTTTCTCTCTCTGTTTCTCCTTCTCTCTCTCTTTTCTCTCTCTCTGTTTTCTCTCTCTGTTTCTCTCTCTGTTTCTCCCCTCTCTCTCTGTTTCTCTCTCTGTTTCTCTCTCTTGTTTCTCCTTCTCTCTCTCTGTTTCTCTCTCTTTCGTCTCTGTGTTTCTCTCTTTCTCTGTTTCTCTTTCTCTGTCTCTCCCTCTCTCTCTCTCCCTCTCTGACTCTGTCTCTCTCTCACACATTTCTCTCTCCCTCTATCTGTGAGAGTGTGTGCGTGTGTGTGACAACACTTGGTTCTTTGCTGTTGATGGAAGAGGTAAAGTGGGCGGAGGGGGGGGGATCAGGATGGAGGGGGAAAGAGAGAGGAAGTAGAAGAAGATAAGGTAGGAGGTGGTGGATGAAAGAGAGGGTAGAGGAGAAGAGAGTAGGGTGAAGAGGGAGAGGGAAAGGTAGGTGAAGAGGTGAAAGGGAGAAGGGGTAAGAGGGGAAAGTAGGGATGAAGAGGGGAAGAGAAAGTCAGGGGTGAAGGAGGGAGAGAGAGAAGTAGGAGATTAAGGAGGGGTGTAAGAGGAGGGAGAAGTAGGTGAAGGAGGAGAAGAAGAAGTAGGGGGAAAGGAGGGAGAGAGTGAAGGAGAAAGGTGTGAAGAGGGGAGAGAGGAGAAAGTAGGGATGAAGAGGGGAGAGAGGAGAAAGGTAGGGGAAGAAGGGGGAGAAGGAGAAAGGTAGGGTGAGAGGGGGAAGAGAAAGGTAGGGGTGAAGGAGGGGAGAGAGGAGAAAGGAGGGGGTAAGGAGGGGAGAGAGGAAAAGGTAAGGTAAGAGGGGAGAGAGGAAAGGCAGGGGTGAGAGGGAGAGAGGAGAAAGGTAGGGTGAGAGGGGAGAGGAAAAAGGTAGGGATGAAGAGGGAGAGAGGAAAAGGTAGGGGTGAAGGAGGGGAGAGGAGAAAGGTAGGGGTGAAGGAGGGGAGAGAGAAAGGTAGGGGAAGAGGAGGGAAGAGAGAAAGGGGTGAAGGAGGGAGAGAGGAGAAAGGTAGGGGTAAGGAGGGGAGAGAGGAGAAAGTAGGGTGAAGGAGGGAGAGAGAGGAGAAAGGAGGGGTGAAGGAGGGAGAGAGGAGAAAGGTAAGGGTGAAGGAGGGGGAGAGAGGAGAAAGGTAAGGGGTGAAGGAGGGAGAGAGAGGAGAAAGGTAGGGGTGAAGGAGAGGGAGAGAGAGAAAGGTAGGGGTGAAGGAGGGGGAGAGAGGAGAAAGTAGGGGTGAAGGAGGGAGAGGAAAGGGGTGAAGGAGGAGGAAGGAGAAAGGTAGGGGT
>JAPXFY010000022.1:68932165-68942165 GCA_030674185.1 Monoplex corrugatus
CTCACCCTCACCCATCCCTCCTCTGTTCTCCCTGATCGATTGCATTTCTTCCGATTCCTTTGTTTTCCCACTCGGAGTTCCCTCCCTCTGTTCTCCTCACTCGCTCGGAGTTCCTCCCTTGTTCCCCACCCAACTGCAGTTCCCTTTCCCTCCGTTCTCCCCCCCACCGCAGTTCCCTCCTCTTTTTCCTACATCCGATTGGATGGCAATTCTCCCATTCCTTTGGGTTTTCCCCCTCCGGAGTTTCCCTCCCTCTGTTCTCCCTCACTCCACTCAGAGTTCCCTCCCTCTACTCTCCCCCAACTGGAGTTCCCTCCCCTTCTCGATTCTACCGCCCCATGGAGTTCCCTCCCTTGTTTCCCCTCCGTTGGAGTTCCTCCCTCTCTTCCTCACTCCATCCAGAGTTCCCTCCTCTTCTCTCTCCCTCCAGTTGTCCATCCCTCCAGCCTCTCCCACCGGAGTTCCCTCCCTCTGTTCTCCCACATCTGGAGTTCCGTCCCTCTGTTCTACCCCCATCCGCAGTTCCCTCTCTCTATTCCCCCCCTCCATCCCACCTCCGAGTGACCTTCTCTCATGTTCCACCCCTTACATCATAGTTCCCTCCCTCTGTTTTCCCCCATCCCTTCCAGGCTCCCCCTCCCCCTGGTTTTCTTAACCCCACATCCAGAGTTCCCTCCTCTGTTTTCCCCACTTCGGAGTTCCCTCCCTGTTTACACCCCTCCAGAGTTCCCTCCTTCTGTTTCCTACCCCCTCCATCCAGAGTTCCCTGCCTCTGTTCTTCCCTACCATTCGGGAGTTCTGCCTCTGTTCTTCCCTCTCTGATTTCCTTGTTCCTTCTAGTTTCCTCCCTCTATCCCCCCCCTCCGCCCATCGCTCTCTCTGTTCCCCTACCATCTGGAGTTCACTCCCTGTTCCCTCCCTCTGTTTCCCTCACCCCACCCAGATTTCTCTCCATCCTACCCTTTTGTCTCCCCCTTCATTCAAAGTTCCCTCCCTCATTTCTCTCCTGTTCCTCCCTCCCCGTCTGGAGTTCCCACCCTCTGGTCTCCCCCCTTCCCCGAGTTCCCTCCCTCTGTTCTCCCCACCTCCTGAGTTCCGTTCCACCCAGAGTTCCCTCCCTCATTTATTACCTTCCCCACCCAGAGTTCCCTCCCTCTGTTCTCTCCCCCCATCTGGAGTTCCCTCCCTCTGATCTAATGCCCCATCCTTAGTTCCCTCCCTTTGTTCTCCAACCCCCATCCTTAGTTCCCTCCCTCTGTTCTCCAACCCCCATCTGAAGTTCCTCTCCCTCTGTTCTCCCAACTCTCGTCCCGAGTTCCCTCCCCTCCGTTCTCCTCCTCCCATCCAGAGTTCCCTCCCTCTGCTGTCCCAACTCCCATCCCGAGTTCGCTCCCTTTGTTCTCCACCGCCTGAGTTCCCTCCCTCATTTATTACCCCCCCCCTGAGTTCCCTCGCTCTGTTCTCCCCCCCCCCCTGAGTTCCCTCTCTCCATTCTCCCCATCTCCCAAGTTCCATTCCTCCGTTTCCCCACCCAGAGTTCCCTCCCTCATTTATTACCTTCCCCACCCAGAGTTCCCTCCCTTTGTTCTCTCCCCCCATCTGGAGTTCCCTCCCTCTGATCTAATGCCCCATCCTTAGTTCCCTCCCTTTGTTCTCCAACCCCCATCCTTAGTTCCCTCCCTCTGTTCTCCAACCCCCATCTGAAGTTCCTCTCCCTCTGTTCTCCCAACTCTCGTCCCGAGTTCCTCCCCTCCGTTCTCCTCCTCCCATCCAGAGTTCCCTCCCTCTGCTGTCCCAACTCCCATCCCGAGTTCGCTCCCTTTGTTCTCCACCGCCTGAGTTCCCTCCCTCGTTTTCCCAGCCAAGAGTTCCCTCCCTTATTTATTACCCCCCCAGAGTTTCCTCCTTTATTTATTACCCCCCCCCCAGAGTTTCCTCCTTTATTTATTACCCCCCCCAGAGTTTCCTCCTTTATTTATTACCCCCCCAGAGTTCCCTTCTTTATTTATTACCCCCCCAGAGTTCCCTCCTTTATTTATTACCCCCCCAGAGTTTCCTCCTTTATTTATTACCCCCCCCCCCCCAGAGTTTCCTCCTTTATTTATTACGCCCCCAGAGTTCCCTCCTTTATTTATTACGCCCCCAGAGTTCCCTTCTTTATTTATTACGCCCCCAGAGTTCCCTCCTTTATTTATTACCCCCCAGAGTTCCCTCCTTTATTTATTACCCCCCAGATTCCCTCCTTTTTTTATCCCCCCCCGAGTTCCCTCCTTTATTTATTACCCCCCAGAGTTCCCTCCTTTATTTATTACCCCCCCCAGAGTTCCCTCCTTTATTTATTACCCCCAGAGTTCCCTCCTTTATTTATTACCCCCCAGAGTTCCCTCCTTTATTTATTACCCCCCAGAGTTCCCTCCTTTATTTATTACCCCCCAGAGTTCCCTCCTTTATTTATTACCCCCCGAGTTCCCTCCTTTATTTATTACCCCCCAGAGTTCCCTCCTTTATTTATTACCCCCCCAGAGTTCCCTCCTTTATTTATTACCCCCCCAGAGTTCCCTACCTCTGTTCTCCCCCATCCGGAGTTCCCTCCCTGTTTTCCACCCACCCACCCCCATCCAGAGTTCCCTTCCTCTGTTTTCCACCCCTCATCCGGAGTTCCCTCCTGTTCCATCCACCCAGAGTTCCCCTTCATCTGCTCTCCCTTCCACCCAGAGTTACCTGTCTCTGTTCTCCCTCCTCTGGAATTCCTTCCCTCTGTTCTCCCTCCCATCTGGAGTTACCTCTCTGCGTTCTCCTCCCCCACCCCCATCTGGAGTTCCCTGCCTCTGTTTCCATCCCTCTGTTCCCCACCCCCTGCAACCGCAGTTCCCTCCTGGTTCCCCCATCATCTGGAGTTCCCTCCCTCCGTTCTCCCTCCCATCCGGAATTCCCTGTCTATGTTTCCCCCTATCCAGAGCTCCCTAGGCCCTTCTTCTGTTTCAAGATCTGAACAATAACGATACCTGGAGAGGAAAAACGGCGTTAGTTGAAGGCAATTGATAGTCACATAGAAAGGCTACTAGAACTGTGTTCACATACCGAGACTCAGTGAATGTTAAAGACCCCCAAGATAAGATACTGGCTCAGAAGCAAAGCAGGACCACCAACATGGTATTAGCTCGATGTTCTTGTTGTTCTTGATCTTGTTTTTGTTCTTCTAGTTCGTGCTCCTCTTGGCCGTTGTCATCGTTATCGTCATCTTCGTCCTTGTTTTGTTACTATTCTTGTTCCTCTTCGGGATGTTTTTCACATCGTTTTTCTTGTTCTTGTTCTTAGTGTTCTTGTTCTCGATCTTCTTGTTCTTAGTAGTATCATTATTGTTCTTGTTCTTGCTTTTGCTGTTCTTCTTCTTGTTCTTCTTGTTCTTGTTTTTTGAGTTATTGTTTTTTGTTCTTTCTATTTCTCTTTCTTGTTTTGTGTGTGCTCTTTTTCTTCTTGCAGTTGCTTTTGTTCACTTCTCGTTTTTCTAGTTCTTGTTTTTCGTTCTTGTCCTTCTTGTTCTTGTTGTTCATGTTCTTGTTGTTCATGATCTCGATGTTGTTCTTGTTTCTGTTCTTCTCGTTCTTGCTCTTCTTGGCCGCTGTCATCTTTATCGTCATCTTCGTCCTTGTTTTTGTTATGGTTCTTGTTCTTTGGGTTGTTTTTCATGTTGCTTTTTATGTTTTTAGTATTCTTGGTCTGGATCTTTTTCTTCTTGCTGTTATCACTATTGTTCTTGTTCTTGCTTTTGCACTTCTTCTTATTGTTCTTCTTATTCTTGTTTTTCTAGTTTTTCGTTTTTTTCTTAATTTTTCTTTTTTTTTTTCGCTCTTTTTCTTCTTGCTGTTGTTTTTGTTCATTTTCTCGTTCTTCCTGTTTTTGTTTTTTGTTCTTGTTGCCGTTGTTCTGCTTTTGTTCTTGTTGTTCGTGTTCTTGTTGTTCATGATCCCGTTGTTCTTGTTCTTCTTGTTTTTGTTCTTCTCGTTCTTGCTCTTCTTGGCCGCTGTCATCGTTATCGTCAACTTCGTCCCTGTTTTTGTTATTGTTATGGTTGTTCCTCGGGTTGAAATTCATGTTGCTTTCTTTTTTTTGTTCTTTGTGTTCATGTTCTCGATCTTGTTTTGGGTAGTATTATTATTGTTTTTGTTCTTGGTTTTGCTCTTTTTCTTATTGTTCTTCGTGCTCTTCTTGTTTTTCTAGTTATTGTTTTTTGTTTTGTTTTTTCATTTTCTCTCTCTTTTTCTTCTTGCTGTTGTTTTTCTTCATCTTCTCGTTTTTTTGTTCTTGTCCTAGTTCTTGTTGTTCTGGTCTTGCTCTTGTTGTTCAGTTCTTCTTTTTCATGATCTCGATGTTTTTGTTGTTCTTGTTTTTGTTCTCGTTTTCGCTCTTCTTGGTCACTGTCATCGTTATCGTCATCTTCGTCCTTGTTTTTGTTTTTGTTCTTGTTGTTCTTCAGATTGTTTTTCATGTTGCTTTTTTTGTTCTTTGTGTTCTTGGTCTGGATCTTCTTGTTCTTGCTATTATTATTGTTGTTATTGCTTTTGCTCTTCTTGTTCTTCTTGTTCTTGTTTTTCTAGTTATTTTATTTCATTCTTGTTGTTCTGCTCTTGTTGTTTGTGGTCTTGTTGTTCATGATCTCGTTGTTCTTGTTTGTCTTGTTTTTGTTCTGGTTCTTTCTCTTCTTGGCTGCTGTCATCGTTATGGTCATATTCATCCTTGTTCTGTTCTTGTTCTTGTTGTTCTCTGTGTTCTTTTTCATATTGCTTTTCTTGTTCTTGTTCTTCATTTTCTTGTTCTCGATCTTCCTTTTCTTGCTATTATTCTTGTTCTTGCTTTTGGTCTTCTTCTCTTGGTTGTTTTTGTTCTTATTCTTGTTTTTCTAGTTACCGTTTTTGTTCTTTTTTGTTTTCTTTTTTGCTTTTTGTGTGTGCTCTTTTTCTTCTTACTGTTGTTTTTGTTCATCTTCTAGCTTTTCCTGTTCTTGTTTCTTGTTCTTGTCATTGTTCTTGTTGTCATTGTTCTGCTCTTGTTCTTGTTGTTCCTCTTCTTGTTGTTCTTGTTTTTGTTGTTCATCATCTCGTTGTTCTTGTTTTTGTTCTTCTCCATCTTGCTCTTCTTGGCCGCTGTCGTCGTTATCGTCATCTTCGTCCTTGTTTTGTTATTGTTCTTGTTGTTCTTCAGGTTGTTTTTTATGTTGCTTTTCTTGTTCTGGTTCTTCGTGTTCTTCTTCTGGTTTTTGTTCCTGCTATTATAAGCACTGTTATTGTTTTGCTTTTGGTCTTTTTTTTCATTGTTCCTCTTGTTCTTATTGTTCTTGTTTTTTTTAGTTATTGTTTTGGTTCTTTCTTTTTTTTTTTTGTCGTTGTTTTTTTAAATCTTTTTCTTCTTGCTGTTGTTTTTGTTCTTGGTTTTTTGTTCTTGTCCTTTTTGTTCTGCTCTTGTTCTTGTTGTTTGCGTTCTTGTTGTTCATGATCACATTGTTCTTGTTCTTCTTGGTTTTGTTCTCCTCGTTCTTGCTCTTCTTGACCGCTGTCATCGGTATCGTTATTTTCGTAATTGTTTCTGTTATTGCTCTTGTTCTTGTTGTTCTTCAGGTTGTTTTTCATGTTGCTTTTTTTGTTCTCGTTCTTCCTGTTCCTGTTTCTTGTTCTTGTTGTTGTCATTCTGCTATTGTTCTTGTTGTTCGTGTTCTTGTTGTTCATGATCTCGATGTTCTTGTTGTTCTTGTTTTTGTTATTATCGTTCTTGCTCTTCTTGGCCGCTGTCATCGTTATCGTCATCTTCGTCCTTGATTTTGTTTTTGTTCTTGTTGTTCTTCGGGTTGTTTTTCATGTTGCTTTTCTTGTTCTTCGAGTTCTTGTTCTGGATCTCCTTGTTCTTGCTATCATTATTATTGTTCTTTCTTTCGTGTTCTTCTTCTTGTTCTTGTTTTTTATGTTATTGTTTTTTGTTTTTTTGTTGTTGTTGTTCTTCCTCTTTTTCTTCTTACTGTTTTTCTTGTTCATCTTCTCGTTCTTCATATTGTTGTTTTTGTTCTTGTCCTTGTTCTGGTTGTTCTTCGGTAGTTTTTCATGTTGTTTTTTTTTTGCTGTTGTTTTTGTTCATCTTCTCGTTCTTCCTGTTCTTGTTTCTTGTTCTTGTTGTTGTTGTTTTTGTTTTGCTATTGTTCTTGTTGTTCGTGTTCTTGTTGTTCATGATCTCGATGTTCTTGTTCTTCTTGTTTTTGTTCTTCTCGTTCTTGCTCTTCTTGGCCGCTGTCATCGTTATGGTCATCTTGTTTTTGTTTTTGTTGTTCTTCGGGTAGTTTTTCATGTTGTTTTTTTTTTGCTGTTGTTTTTGTTCATCTTCTCGTTCTTCCTGTTCTTGTTTCTTGTTCTTGTTGTTGTTGTTTTTGTTTTGCTATTGTTCTTGTTGTTCGTGTTCTTGTTGTTCATGATCTCGATGTTCTTGTTCTTCTTGTTTTTGTTCTTCTCGTTCTTGCTCTTCTTGGCCGCTGTCATCGTTATGGTCATCTTGTTTTTGTTTTTGTTGTTCTTCGGGTTGTTTTTCATGATGCTTTTCATGTTCTTCGAGTTCTTGTTCTGGATCTCCTTGTTCTTACTACCATTATCATTGTTCTTGCTTTCGGTGTTCTTCTTCTTGTTCGTCTTGTTCTTGTTTTTCTAGTTATTGTTTTTGGTTTGTTGTTGTTGTTGTTCCTCTTTTTCTTCTTGCTGTGTTTGTTCATCTTCTCGTTCTTCATATTGTTTTTGTTCTTGTCCTTGTTCCTTTTGTTCTGCTCTTGTTGTTCGTGGTCTTGTTGTTCATGATCTCGTTGTTCTTGTTCTTATTGTTTTTGTTCTCTTCTTTCTCTTCTTGGCCGCTGTAATCGTTATCGTCATCTTCGTCCTTGTTCTGTTATTGTTCTTGTTGTTCTTCGGGTTGTTTTTCATGTTGCTTTTCTTGTTCTTGTTCTTCGTGTTCTTCTGGATCTTGTTCTTGCTATTGTTAGTATTGTTCTTGCTTTTGTCATCTTTTTATTGTTCTTTTTGTTCTTATTCTTGTTCTTGTTCTTTGTTCTTGTTGTTGTCCTGCTCTTGTTCTTGTTGTTTGTGTTCTTGTTCTTCATGATCTCGTTCTTGTTCTTCTTGTTTTTGTTCTTCTCGTTCATGCTCTTCTTGGCCGCTGTCATCGTTCTCGTCATTTTCGTCCTTGTTTTTGTTATTGTTCTTGTTCTGGTTGTTATTCACGTTGCTTTTTTGTTCTTGATCTTCGTGTTCTTGTTCTTGATCTTCTTGTTCTTGGTAGTATTATTACTGTTTTTGTTCTTGCATTTGCTCTTCTTCTTATTGTTGTTCTTGTTCTTGTTTTTGTAGTTAATGTTTTTTCTTCTTTTTCTTTTTTTTTCTTCTCTTTTTCTTCTTGCTGTTGGTTTTGTTCAACTTCTCGTTCTTCCCGTTTTTTTTCTTGTCCTTGTTCTTGTTGTTCTGCTCTTGTACTTGCTGTTCGTGTTCTTGTTGTTCATGGTCTCATTGTTCTTGTTCTTCTTGTTTTTGTTGTCATTTTTGCTCTTCTTGGCCGCTGTCATCGTTATCGTAATTTTTGTCCTTGTTTTTGTTATTGTTCTGGTTGTTCTTCGGGTTGTTTTTCATGTTGCTTTCTTGTTCTTCGTGTTCCTGATCTGGATCTTCTTGTTCTTCCTATTATTATCATTGTTCTTGTTCTTGCTTTTGGTCTTCTTATTGTTCTTCTTGTTCTTATTTTTCTAGTTATTTTTGTTGTTGGTGTTGTTCCTCTTTTTCTTCTTGCTGTTTTTTGTTCATCTTCTTGTTCCTCCTGTTCTTATCTTTGTTCTTGTCCTTGTTCTTTTTGTTCTGCTCTTGTTTGTGGTCTTGTTGTTCATGATCTCGTTGTTCTTGTTTGTCTTGTTTTTGTTCTGGTTCTTTCTCTTCTTGGCCACTGTCATCGTTATAGTCATCTTCATCCTTGTTCTGTTCTTGTACTTGTTGTCCTCTGTGTTTTTCATATTGCTTTTCTTTTCTTGTTTTTCATGTATTTGTCCTCTTTCTTTTTTGTTGTTGTTGCTATTATTCTTGCTCTTGCTTTTGTCTTCTTATTGTTGTTCTTGTTCTTATTGCTCGTTTTTCTAGTTACTGTCTTTGTTCTTTCTTTTTCTTTTTTCTTTTGTTTGTTTTTTGTGTGCTCTTTTTCTTCTTGCTGTTTTTGTTTATTTTCTCGTTTTTCCTGTTCTTTTTTGTTCTTGTCCTTGTTCTTGTTGCCGTTGTTCTGTTTTTGTTCTTGTTGTTCCTGTTCTTGTTGTTCGTTTTCTTGTTGTTCATGATCTCGTTGTTCTTGTTCTTGTTTTTGTTCTTCTGGTTCTTGCTCTTCTTGGCTACTGTCATCGTTATCGTCATCTTCGTCCTTGTTTTTGTTATTGTTCTGGTTGTTCTTCGGGTTGTTTTTTATGTTGCTTTTTTTGTTCGTGTTCTTCTTCTGGATCTTGTTCTTGCTATTATTAGTATTGTTCCATTGCCATGCTTTTTGTTTTTTGTTTTTGTTTGTTTTTTGCCTTTTTTATTCTTGCTGTTGTTTTTGTTGATCTTCTGGTTCTTCCTGTTCTTGTTTTTTCTTGTCTTTGTTGTTGTTCTGCTCTTGTTCTTGTTATTCCTGTTCTTGCTGTTTGTGTTCTTGCCTTCCTTGTCCTTTTCCCTTGTGTCTTTTTCATTTCCTCTTCATCTTCTTGTTCCTTCTTTTTATTTTACATGTTTCTGGTATGTTTAGTTTTGTTTTTATTGTTTGGTTTCTCGTTGTTTATGTTTTTTTTCTGGTTTCTATGACATTTATAATGGAAGACTTACTTGGTTTTGATCTTCCTGCTGATGCCGCTCCTTTTTACGATGTAGAGCGTACGCTACTATCCTGAAGTGGTGTGAGGTCATTACGGGGAAAACCGCAACAATGTGAGACCAAAATTGTATGTGCAAAGTGCAAAGATTTACACAAAATGCGTAAATAGACAAAAGAAAAATTAAAAAAGTCCAAACGATTTAATAGATTCAAACGTACATGGATACTGACAGACAGGTAGACAGTGGATATATGCTTAGACATGTCGATAGACCGGTGCGCACAGATGGAAGTACACGATTCCACGTCAAATGAACTGCCCCTGGCAAAATCGTGTAGAAAACTCGCTTTCATAGGAAAACAAAAAAACACACACACCAGAAAAACAAGCAAACAATGAAATAGACAATCAATTAGTCATACGCACTCAAGATACAAACAAGCCTATTAGTCTCTGAACGAATATACAGTTGCACGAATGTGGAACAGATTCAAAAGGAAATAGCAGATACAGTGTTCCAGAAACCTTTTGGAGCATTTCAGGTCACTGCTCTCAAATTAGGGATTATTTCCGTTTATGTTTCAAAATGAACTCCTCTTAGTTTGAAGGATGTACCATTTTGTGCTGTATAACTAACATTTCACAACAGGAAAGAAAATCACAGTTGGACACTTTTCTCGTTGCAGTGATCGAAGAAACTAGACTGGATTGGGTAAAATTGCATTAATGGGGGTTGACCTTCATGGAAAAAGCACATCGCCATCGTAGGGCGCCACCTCCTTTTGTTATACACTGTATCTGTATGCATGCATTTTTGTTTACCTTAGGGTGTTTTCTTTGGCAGAATTCTGCCAAGAAAAACTACTTTGCTGCCAAAGGTTTTTCAACATGCCCAAAATTATTGCTGCTCATGGGCATCTCCATTTATTACTATCATTATTACTGTTTAAAGCCCAGCTGCTTGCGCAGAGCTATGTCAGGGCTACAACCATGGCAAAATGTACACATCTCGATGACCCCCACAAAAAATGGAAAGGAAATCAAATACAGATTCAGACACTAATCTAAAGACATGCTGGCGGCATTGATCATTCCCTTGAATTTATCTCCATGAGGTTTATAAAAATCTGATTACGAACATAAAGATCACTT
>JAPXFY010000022.1:68954665-68957395 GCA_030674185.1 Monoplex corrugatus
GTGGAACTTCTCAAATCTAACATAGTTTGCACTACCCATTCAGCTAGCATAGAAGCTGATACAAAGCACAAAAACCATGAGGTCAGAACACTCCTCTTATTTCATTGCTATCATAGCGGGAATTTTCGGCTCTAACCGGCTTCTACTCAGAGCTGGGCATGCTATGGGCTCGTTGGGAAGACTGGGACCACACTGTCGAGTCTTATCCACTTCACGGATGCGTCATTGAGGGTGTTGCTCAAATCTTCTGACCAGCACGGCAGGTGTATGTATCTCTTGGGCCTGGTTGACGCCAGGATATATTATGATAGCAAGCGTAGGGTACAGCCCTGTCACGCAGTCTCAATTCTAGATGGGACTCCATAGCATCATGATTATCATCCTCATCGACATCATCATCATCGCATTGTAAAAAGTACTGTGCCAGATTCTGTGGCAATTAGAGAGGGCGCAGAAAATGGGACGAGAAAAAAACAAACAAACAAAAAAACAACAACAAACAAACAAACAAACAACAACAACAACAACAACAAAACGGTAAAAAGACCATTAGATTGTGATACGACAAATATGATTAATGAAATCAACCGATGAAAGAGGCAATGAAATTGTAACCTCCATGAGTGCGATGATCCTTAAAAAAAATTCCAGACTCCAGACTCAGTCGTATGGGTTAGGTAGGAGAAAGAAGGCAAATGTCCGCTGAGATTCCGTTTGTATATAAAACTAGAACTCTTCGCAGTTTCAGTCAACTTGAAGCAGACGCCTTCATCGTATGTTTAACCCTTTGACTCCCGCATCCTTTCCACCAACTGCAAAAACTTAACCATTTCCCGCAGGAAGTTGGTGGATAGGGTGAGAGAATGAAAGGGTTACGTTTTTGCTTTCTTAGCATGGTTGACGATGCAGGATGCTGGTGGACAGGGTGAGGGAATCCAAGGTTAAGTTTTTGCTTTGCTGGCATGGTTGACAATGCAGACTGCTGTTGGACAGGGTGAGGAATGAAAGGGTTAAGTTTTTGCTTTGTTAGCATGGTTGACAATGCAGATTGCTGTTGGCCAGGGTGAGGAATGAAAGGGTTAAGTTTTTGCTTTGTTAGCATGGTTGACAATGCAGATTGCTGTTGGCCAGGGTGCATTACTGTTGTCCAGGGTGCGGAAGTCAAAGGGTTAAGGTTTTTGCTTAGCTATCGTGGTTGACGATGTAGGATACTGTTGGACAGGGTGCGGGAGTCAAAGGGTTAAGTTTTTGCCCCGCTAGCATGGTTGACGACGCAGGATGCTGTTGGACAGAGAGTGCGGGAGTCAAAAAAGGGTTAAGCAAATAACATAGGCTGGCATGATCTTGAAACAGGGCCTGAAATCAGTGGGCTGAGCCAACAGACTGAACCAACACGGGAACAAGCCATTCCCGACTTACACCATCCCCTTGTTGCCCCTGTGAGAAGCTGACCAGACAGCAAAACACATCCTGCAGGATTGAGACAGCTACCTGTCACTGAGGGAAAAGACCTGGCTGACTCCGCTGAACCAATGGGAGACTCCTGAGCCTATGGGACACACCTGAGCCTATGGGAGACCCCTGAACCTATGGGAGACCCCTGAGCCTATGAGAGACCCCTGAGCCTATGGGACACACCTGAGCCTATGGGAGACCCCTGAGCCTATGGGAGACCCCTGAGCCTATGGGACACACCTGAGCCTGTGGGGACCCCTGAACCTATGGGACACACCTGAGCCTATGGGAGACCCCTGAGCCCATGGGACACACCTGAGCCTATGGGAGACACCTGAGCCTGTGGGAGACCCCTGAACCTATGGGAGACCCCTAAGCCTATGGGAGACCCCTAAGCCTATGGGAGACCCCTGAGCCTATGAGAGACCCCTGAGCCTATGGGACACACCTGAGCCTATGGGAGACCCCTGAGCCTATGGGAGACCCCTGAGCCTATGGGAGACCCCTGAGCCTATGGGAGACCCCTGAGCCTGGAGACCCTGAGCCTATGGGAGACTCCTGAATCTATGGGAGACCCCTGAGCCTGGAGACCCTGAGCCTATGGGAGACCCCTAAGCCTATGGGAGACCCCTAAGCCTATGGGAGACCCTGAGTCTATGGGAGACCCCTGAGCCTATGGAGACCCTGAGCCTATGGGAGACCCCTGAGCCTATGGAGACCCCTGAGCCTATGGGACACACCTGAGCCTATGGGAAACCCCTGAGCGTATGGGAGACCCCTGAGCCTATGGGAGACCCTTGAGCCTATGGGAGACCCCTGAGCCTATGGGAGACCCCTGAGCCTATGGGAGACCCCTGAGCCTATGGGAGACCCCTGAACCTATGGGAGAAGCTGTACAGGTCTGTGGCTGTACTACAGAAGACGATCTTTTTTCTCCCCGAAACCAAACTTCAAGTGTGATGGCGACCGAGAAGAAAGAAGAAGACAGAAGAAGAAAAAGAAGAAGAAGAAGAACAACAACAACAAGAACAAGAACAAGAACAAGAACAAGAAGAACAAGAAGAGAGAAAGAAAGAAAGAAAGATAGAAAGGAAGAAAGAAAGAAGAAAGAAAGAAAGAAGGAAGAAAGAAAGAAGAATGAAGAAATAAACAAAGAAAGAAGAAAGAAATAAAGAAGGAAGAAAGAAAGAAGAAAGAAAGAAAGAAAGAAAAAAGAAAGAAAGAAAGAAAAACGAAAGAAAGAAAGAAGAAAGAAAGAAAGAAAGAAAGAAAGAA
>JAPXFY010000022.1:68957495-68972495 GCA_030674185.1 Monoplex corrugatus
TTTGGGGCTCTCTCTTCTGTCGTTGGTCCCTCTGTCGTCGTTGGTCTCTCTCTCTCCTTCTCTGTCTGCTTTGGTCCCCTCTTCTCTGTCTGTCTGTTGGCCTCTCCCCTCTTCTCGTCTGTCTGTGTCTCCCTCTCCTTCTCTTTTTGCTTTGGCCTCTCTCTCTCTCTGCTCTGTCTGTTCGTCTCCCGTCTTCTTTGGGTCCTCTCTCTCTTTCTGTCTTCGTTGGCCTCTGCCTTTTGGGTCTCTCCCTCTCCTCTGGCGTCTTTGGCTCTCTCGCCCCGGGCCTCCCCCTTTTTTTTTCTGTCTTCTGTGGTCCTCCTGCTCTGTTGTCTCTCCGGGCGTCTTTTTTCTCTCTCTGTTGCGTTTTTCTCCCCCGTCTGTATTTTGGGCTTCCCCGCCCTTTTTTGGCCTCTCTCCCTTCTCTGCTTCTTTGGCTCTCTCGCTGTTTTGGGGGCCTCTTTTCCCAGTTGCCTCTCTGTCTTCGTTGGCCCGTTTTCGTCTTTGGCTCCCTGTCTGTCGTTGTCTTCCGTCTGTCTTTTGGGGCCTCTCTCTCTTTTCCGCTGTCTGTTGGCCCCTCTCCCTCTTTCTTGTCGTCGTTGGCCTTTGTCTGTCTTTGGGGCTCTCTCTCTCTCTTTTGCTTCTTTTGGGTTTCCCTCTTCGTCTGTTGGCCCTTCCCCTCCCCTTCTCGTCTGCGTTGGTTTTTCCTCCCTCCTTCCGCCCCTTTTGGGCTCCTCCTTTTGTCTTTTGGGCCCCTCCCCGTCTGCGTCTGTTATCCCTGCGTCTGTCTGTCGGGACCTCTCTCTGTCTTCTTTTGTTGGTTCCTCGTCTTCTGCCTGGGCCCCTGTGTCGCTTCGTTGGGGCCGTCTGTGCCCGCTGTCTGGGACCCTGTGCTTCTGTCTTTTGATCCTCGTCTGTCTGTTTTTCGTTCGCCTCTCTTTTCTGTCTGCCCCTTTGGTCTCTCTGTCGTCGCGCTTTTGGGGCACTCCGGTCCCCGTCTTTGGTCTCTCTCTGTCGTCTTTTTGGTCCCTCGTGCTGCTGCGTTGGCCTGTCTGTGTCGTCTGCGTTGGCCCGTCGTCTCTGCGTTGCCTCCTCTGTCGCTTTTGGGCCCTTTGCTGTCGTCTGCTGTCTGTTTCCCTCTGTGTCTGTTGCCCGCTGTCTGTTGGCTCCCCTGCGTCTGCGTTGGCTTCTTTTTCTTCTCTGTCTTCGTTGGTCCCTCCCTCTTTTCTTTCTGTCTGCTGTTATCCCTCTCTCTTTTTTTTTCCTGCGTTTTACTCTCTCTCTTTTCTTCGCTTTGTTGATCCTCTTTTTTCCTCTGCGTCGTTCTCTCCTTTTCTCTCTGTCTTTTACTCTCTCTCTTTTCTCTCTGTCGGGCGATCTCTCTCTCTCTTTTCTCTCTGTCTGTGGGATCTCTCTCCCCCCTTTTTCTCTCTGTCTGTTGTCTCCTCTCCTTCTGCCCTCCTGTCTGTCTCCGCTCTGTCTCTTTTCTCTCTCTGTCTCTCTCTCTCTGTCTGTCTCTCATCTGTCTCTCTCTGTTGGTCCTCTCTTCCTGTCTGTCTTCTGTCTGTCTCTTTTTCCAAAACAGGTTGTATTGCGGCCTAAACATGTTGAATCTTGAGTTTTGGGGTTTTTCTCTGTGTGTGTGTTTTCTCTCTCTAATGTATATTTTCTCTTTTTCTTTCCTGTGTTTCTCTGTTCTCCCTTCCTATCTGTCTCTCTCTGTTTTTTCTCTCTCTGTGTCTCTTTCTCTGTCTGTCTCTCTCTTATATTTCCTGTTTCCCCGTTTCCTCCTTTCTCTCTCCTTTTCTCTCTCTTTTTTTTCTCTCTCTCTCTTTTTCCTCCTTCTCTCTCTCTGTTTCTCTTTCGTCCCCCGCGTTTTCCTTTTTTTCTCTGTTTCTCTTTCTCGGTCTCTCTCTCTCTCTCCCTCTCGACTCTGCCCTCCCCTCTCACACACTCTCTCTCTCCCTTATCTGTGAGAGGGGTTTCGTGTGTGTGCCAACACATCGTTCTTTGCTGTTGATGGAAGACGGTAAAGTGGGGGGGGGGGGGGGGGAGGGGGGGGGGTGGGGGGGGGAGGGGGGGGGGGGGGAGGGGGGGGGGGGGGGGGGGGGGGGGGGGGGAGGGGGGGGGGAGGGGGGGGGGGAGGGGGGAAGGGGAGGGGGGGGGGGGGGGGGGGGAGGGGAGGGGGGGGGGGGGAGGGGGGAGGGGGGGGGGGGAGGGGAGGGGGGGGGGGGGGGGGGGGAAAGGGGGGGGGGGGGGGGGGGGGGGGGGGGGGGGGGGGGGGGGGGGGGGGGGGGGGGGGGGGGGGGGGGGGGGGGGGGGGGGGGGGGGGGGGGGGGGGGGGGGGGGGGGGGTAAGGGGGGGAGAGGGAGGAAAGTGGAGAGGGTGAAGGAGGGGGAAGGGAGAGAAGGAGGGGGAAGGATGGGGGGAGGAGAGGGGGTGAGGGGGATGAAGGAGGGGGGAGAGAGGGAGAAAGGAGGGGGAAGAGGAGGGGGAGAGGAGGGGAGGGGGGAAGGGGGGGAGGGAGAGAAGGGGGGGAAGGAGGGGGGGGAGGGGAAAGGAGAGGGGGGGGGGGGGGGGAAGAGGGGAGGGGGGGGAAGGAGGAGAGAGAGGAGAAGGAGGGGGGAAGGAGGGGGGGGGAGAAAGGGAGGGGGAAGGGGGGGAGGGGGAAGGGGGGGGGAGGGAGTGAGGGAGGAGGAGGGGAAAGGGGGGGGAGAGGGGGGGAGGAGGAGAAGGAGGGGGAGGGGGGAGAGAGGAGGAGGGAAGGAGGGGGAGGAAGGAGGGGGAAGGGGGAAGGGGGGGGAGTGGAAGGGAGGGGGGAGAGAGGGAAAGGGAGGGGGAGGGGAGGGA
The DNA here is from genome assembly GCA_030674185.1 of Monoplex corrugatus. Classification (NCBI taxonomy): domain Eukaryota; kingdom Metazoa; phylum Mollusca; class Gastropoda; order Littorinimorpha; family Ranellidae; genus Monoplex; species Monoplex corrugatus. The sequence goes on from JAPXFY010000022.1 coordinate 68,960,346, forward strand.
GAGGAGAAAGGGAGGGGGAGGGGGGGAGGGAGAAAGGGGGGGGGGAGGGGGAGGGGAGAGGGAAGGTGGGGTGAAGGAGGGGAGGGAGGGAAAGGAGGGGAAGGAGGGGGGAGAGAGAAAGGTAGGGGGGGAGGAGTGGGGGAGAGGGGAGAGGGTGGGGGAAGGAGGGGGAGAGAGGAAAGGAGGGGGTAAGGGGGGGAGGAGGGAAAGGGGAGGAGGGGGGAGAGAGGAGGAAGGGGGGGAGGAGGGGAGGAGGAGAAAGGTGGGGGGAAGGAGGGGAGAGGAGAAAGGAGAGGGTGAAGGAGAGGGGGAGAAAGGAAAAAGGTAGGGGGGGAGAGGAAGGGGGAAGGAGAAGGGTAGAGGGGAGAGGTGGAGGGGGAGAGAGGAAAAGGAAGGGGGAGGAGGGAGGGGAGGAGAAAGGGGGGGAAGGAGGGAGAGAGGAGAAGGAGGGGGGTAGGAGGGAGAGAGGGAAGGAGGGTGGGGGGAGGGAGAGAGGGTGAAGGTGGGGTGTAGGGGGAGAGAGGGAAAGGGAGGGGAGGGAGGAGGGAGAGAAAAAGGGTAGGGGGAAGGGGGAAGAGAGGGGGAAAGGGAAGAGGGGAGGGAGAGAGGAGGGTAGGGGGAAGGAGAGGGGGAGAGGAGAAGGGGGGGTAGGGTGGAGGGGAGAGAGGAAAAAGGTGGGGGAAGGAGGGGAGAGGAGGAGAAGGTGGGGTTGAGGAGGGGGAGAGGGGAAAGGAGAGAGTGAAGGAGGGGGAGAGAGGAGAAAAGGTAGGGGGGAGAGGGGGAGGAGGAAAAGGTGGGGGTGAGGAGGGGAGAGAGGAGAAAGGGAGGGGAAGGGGGAGAGAGGAGAAAGGTAGGAGGAAGGAGGGGGAGAGAGGAGAAAGGTTTGGGGGTGAAGGAGGGAGGGGAGAGGGGGGGTGAAGAGGGAAGAGGAGAAAGGTGAGGGAAGGGAGAGAGGGAGAAGGAAAGGGGGGGGTGAAGGGGGGGAGGAGGGAAAGGTAGAGGTGAGGAGGGGGAGAGAGGAGGAAGAGGTAGGGGGAAGAGGGGGAGAGGAGAAGGAGGGGATGGAGGGGGAGGTGAGAAAGGAGGGGGGAGGGAGGGGGGAGAGGAGGTAGGGGTGGGAGGGGGAGGAGGGAGGGAGAAGGTAGGGGTGAAGGGGGAGGAGAGAGGTTTAGGTGGGAAGGGGGAGGAGGGAAAGGTAGGGGGAGGGGAGAGAGGGAAATGGTGGGTGAAGGGGGGGTGGGGAGGGGGGGTGGGAGGGGGTGGAGGGAGAAAGGTACGGAAGGAGGGGGAAAGAGGAAAAGGGAGGGTGAAGAAGGGGGGGAGAGGGAAAGATAGGTGAGATTGACCTATTGTTTTCTTTATGGTTTTCTGCCTGTTGTTATTGCTGTTATTTTGCATGAGGGGATTTCATGATTTTTTTTACTGATCACCATGACTTCAGTTTTCCTGCTGCTTAGTTCCAACCCCTTACCTTTGCTTTCTATTTCTAGTATATTCACAAAGTTTTGTAGGTCCTTTTCATTTTCTGCAATTAGCGCGGTGTCATCTGCGTATCAAATGTTGTTTATCATTTTCCCTCCAACCTTTAATCCAGGGTCTTCTTCTAGGTTTCTCATGATGCTTTCGCTGTAAAGTGAAAACAGATCTGGTGACAAAACACAACCCTGTCTGACTCCTCTTTTGAAGTTTTGGAAAAATCTTATATTGTTTTCTATTCTCATTGTAGCTGTTTGTTCCCAGTACATATTTCTGATTATTGGTAGATCTTTTCCATTAACATTGAGTCTCTCCAGTTTGTTGATCAATTCGTCATGTCGTACCCGATCGAAAGCCTTGGTATAGTCAACAAAGCATAAATATAAATCCTTCTTCATCTCAATTGACCTCTCTATGATAGTTCTTAGGATGTATATGGCATTAATAGTTCCTTTCCCTTCCACAAATCCACGCTGTTCTTCTGCTATTTCTCTTTTGATATTATTCCTTGTCCTCATCATGATAATTCTTAACAGGATTTTTGTTACATGATTCATCAAACTGATTGTGCGATGGAGTTCGCATTCTATAGCCCCTATCTTCTTTGGAAGTGCAATGAAAATTGACTTTGACATATCTTTTTGGATTTTTCCAGTGCCGTAAATTTCATTTAGGACTGTTATTTGTGCTATGCCAAATTCCTCCAGGGCTTCAATCATCTCTGTAGTAATGTTGTCTGGTTCTGGGGCTTTTCCTGGTTTCTCTTTTTCAGTGCTGCTCTAACTTCATCTTCCATTATGGGTGGTCCTTCAAAGTTTTTTTTATAATGCATTCTTCGTTTTTGTCATCCTCAAAAAGGTCTTTAATGTACTCTCCCCATCTGTCAAATATTTTGTCTTTTTCCATGATAAGCGTGCCATCTTTCGATTTCAAGCAAAATAACAGGAAATGGCACAACCTTGACACAGGTTAATAAGTTCAAATACCTGGGAACGGTCATTTCATCAGACGGCAGATGCACATCGGAAATAGCCGGCAGAATCGGCCAAGCCAAAACAGCATTCAAGAAGATGACATTCCCTCCCTCCGTTTCCCCACCCAGAGTTCCCTTCCTCTGTTATCACCCCCTAAGTCCAGAGTTCCCTCCCTCTGATCTCCCATGCCGTCTGAAGTTCCCTCCCTCTGTTCTCTTCCCCTCCCCCCTCCATCCTGAGTTCCTTCCCTCATTTCTCCCCCCTCCAAAGTTCGCTCCCTTCGTTTCTCCACCCAGAGTTCTCTCCCTCTGTTCTCCTCCCCCCCATCTGGAGTTCCCTCCTCTGTTTCTTCCCATGCAGACTTCCCTCCCCCTGCCCCCCCCCCCACCGGAGTTTCCTCCCTCTGTTCTTCCCTCCCCACTGGAGTCCTTCCCTCTGTTTTCTCTTCTTCATGAGTTCCCTCCCTCTGTTCTACCACCTGGAGTTCCCTCCCTCTGTTCTACCACCTGGAGTTCCCTCCCTCTGTTCTACCACCTGGAGTTCCCTCCCTCTGTTCTACCACCTGGAGTTCCCTCCCTCTGTTCTACCACCTGGAGTTCCCTCCCTCTGTTCTACCACCTGGAGTTCCCTCCCTCTGTTCTACCCTCATGGAGTTCCCTCCCTCTGTTCTACTCCCTGGAGTTCCCCCCCTCTGTTCTACCACCTGGAGTTCCCTCCCTCTGTTCTACCCTCATGGAGTTCTCTCCCTGTGTTCCCCACCCATCTGGAGTTCCCTTCCTCCGTTCTCCCCCCCATCCGCAGTTCCCTCCCTCTGTTCTCCCCCACCCTCCCTCTCTCTGTTCTCCCTGATCCGATGCAATTCCTTCCGTTCCTTTGTTTTCCCCACTCCGGAGTTCCCTCCCTCTGTTCTCCCTCACTCCGCTCGGAGTTCCCTCCCTCTGCTCCCCACCCAACTGCAGTTCCCTTCCTCCGTTCTCCCCCCACCCGCAGTTCCCTCTCTCTTTTTTCCTAGATCCGATTGGATGCAATTTCCCCCATTCCTTTGGTTTTCCCCCTCCGGAGTTTCCTCCCTCTGTTCTCCCTCAATCCACTCCAGAGTTCCCTCCCTCTACTCTCCCCCATCTGGAGGTCCCTCCCTCTGTTCTACGCCCCTGGAGTTCCCTCCCTATGTTCCCTACCGATTTGGAGTTCCCTCCCTCTCTTCCTCACCCATCCAGAGTTCCCTCACTCTGTTCTCCCCCCTCCAGTGTTCCATCCCTCCAGCCTCCTCCCAATCCAGAGTTCCCTCCCTCTGTTCTCCCCTATCTGGAGTTCCGTCCCTCTGTTCTACCCCCATCTGCAGTTCCCTCTCTCTATTCCCCCCCCCCCCCCCCATCCGGAGTGACTTCTCTCTGTTCTCCACCCCTACATCAGTAGTTCCCTCCCTCTGTTTTCCCCCTTCCAGGGCTCCCTCCCTGGTTTCTAACCCCAGTCCAGAGTTCCCTTCCTCTGTTTCCCCACTTCGGAGTTCCCTCCCTGTTTTACACCCCTCCAGAGTTCCCTCCTTCTGTTCTACCCCCTCCATCCAGAGTTTCCTCCCTCTGTTCTCCTCCAATCCGGAGTTCCCTGCCTCTGTTCTTCCCTACTCACTGGAGTTCTACCCTCTGTTTTCCCCTCTTCATGAGTTTCCTCCCTCTATCCCCCCCCTCCGCCTATTGGTCTCTCTGTTCCCCTACCATCTGGAGTTCACTCCCTGTTCCCTCCCTCCCTTTCCCTCACCCCACCCAAATTCCTCTCCCTCCTTCCCTTTTGTCTCCCCCCCATTCAAAGTTGCCTCCCTCACTTCTCTCCTGTCCCTCCCTCCCTGTCTGGAGTTCCCTCCCTCTGGTCTCCCCCCTTCTCCCGAGTTCCCTCCCTCTGTTCTCCCCACCTCCTGAGTTCCGTTCCTCCGTTTCCCCACCCAGAGTTCCCTCCCTCATTTATTACCTTCCCCACCCAGAGTTCCCTCCCTCTGTTCTCTCCCCCCATCTGGAGTTCCCTCCCTCTGATCTAATGCCCCATCCTTAGTTCCCTCCCTTTGTTCTCCAACCCCCATCCTTAGTTCCCTCCCTCTGTTCTCCAACCCCCATCTGAAGTTCCTCTCCCTCTGTTCTCCCAACTCTCGTCCCGAGTTCCCTCCCCTCCGTTCTCCTCCTCCCATCCCGAGTTCCCTCCCTCTGCTGTCCCAACTCCCATCCCGAGTTCGCTCCCTTTGTTCTCCACCGCCTGAGTTCCCTCCCTCATTTATTACCCCCCCCCCTGAGTTCCTTCGCTCTGTTCTCCCCCCCCCCCCCTGAGTTCCCTCTCTCCATTCTCCCCATCTCCCAAGTTCCATTCCTCCGTTTCCCCACCCAGAGTTCCCTCCCTCATTTATTACCTTCCCCACCCAGAGTTCCCTCCCTCTGTTCTCTCCCCCCATCTGGAGTTCCCTCCCTCTGATCTAATGCCCCATCCTTAGTTCCCTCCCTTTGTTCTCCAACCCCCATCCTTAGTTCCCTCCCTCTGTTCTCCAACCCCCATCTGAAGTTCCTCTCCCTCTGTTCTCCCAACTTTCGTCCCGAGTTCCCTCCCCTCCGTTCTCCTCCTCCCATCCAGAGTTCCCTCCCTCTGCTGTCCCAACTCCCATCCCGATTCGCTCCCTTTGTTCTCCACCGCCTGAGTTCCCTCCCTCCGTTTTCCCAGCCAAGAGTTCCCTCCCTTATTTATTACCCCCCCAGAGTTCCCTCCTTTATTTATTACCCCCCCCCCCCCGAGTTTCCTCCTTTATTTATTACGCCCCCAGAGTTCCCTCCTTTATTTATTACCCCCCAGAGTTCCCTCCTTTATTTATTACCCCCCAGAGTTCCCTCCTTTATTTATTTACACCCCCAGATTCCCTCCTTTTTTTTATCCCCCCCCGAGTTCCCTCCTTTATTTATTACCCCCCAGAGTTCCCTCCTTTATTTATTACCCCCCAGAGTTCCCTCCTTTATTTATTACCCCCCAGAGTTCCCTCCTTTATTTATTACCCCCCAGAGTTCCCTCCTTTATTTATTACCCCCCAGAGTTCCCTCCTTTATTTATTACCCCCCCAGAGTTCCCTCCTTTATTTATTACCCCCCAGAGTTCCCTCCTTTATTTATTACCCCCCCCCCAGAGTTCCCTCCTTTATTTATTACCCCCCAGAGTTCCCTCCTTTATTTATTACCCCCCCAGAGTTCCCTCCTTTATTTATTACCCCCCAGAGTTCCCTCCTTTATTTATTACCCCCCCAGAGTTCCCTCCTTTATTTATTACCCCCCCAGAGTTCCCTCCTTTATTTATTACCCCCCCCCAGAGTTCCCTCCTTTATTTATTACCCCCCCAGAGTTCCCTCCTTTATTTATTACCCCCCCAGAGTTCCCTACCTCTGTTCTCCCCCATCCGGAGTTCCCTCCCTGTTTTCCACCCACCCACCCCCATCCAGAGTTCCCTTCCTCTGTTTTCCACCCCTCATCCGGAGTTCCCTCCTGTTCCATCCACCCACCCAGAGTTCCCCTTCATCTGCTCTCCCTTCCATCCAGAGTTACCTCTCTCTGATCTCCCTCCTCTGGAATTCCTTCCCTCTGTTCTCCCTCCCATCTGGAGTTACCTCTCTGCGTTCTCCTCCCCCACCCCCATCTGGAGTTCCCAGCCTCTGTTTCCATCCCTCTGTTCCCCACCCCCTGCAACCGCAGTTCCCTCCTGGTTCCCCCATCATCTGGAGTTCCTCCCTCCGTTCTCCCTCCCATCCGGAATTCCCTGTCTATGTTTCCCCCTATCCAGAGCTCCCTAGGCCCTTCTTCTGTTTCAAGATCTGAACAATAACGATACCTGGAGAGGAAAAACGGCGTTAGTTGAAGGCAATTGATAGTCACATAGAAAGGCTACTAGAACTGTGTTCACATACCGAGACTCAGTGAATGTTAAAGACCCCCAAGATAAGATACTGGCTCAGAAGCAAAGCAGGACCACCAACATGGTATTAGCTCGATGTTCTTGTTGTTCTTGATCTTGTTTTTGTTCTTCTAGTTCGTGCTCCTCTTGGCCGTTGTCATCGTTATCGTCATCTTCGTCCTTGTTTTGTTACTATTCTTGTTCCTCTTCGGGATGTTTTTCACATCGTTTTTCTTGTTCTTGTTCTTAGTGTTCTTGTTCTCGATCTTCTTGTTCTTGGTAGTATCATTATTGTTCTTGTTCTTGCTTTTGCTGTTCTTCTTCTTGTTCTTCTTGTTCTTGTTTTTTGAGTTATTGTTTTTTGTTCTTTCTATTTCTCTTTCTTGTTTTGTGTGCTCTTTTTCTTCTTGCAATTGCTTTTGTTCACTTCTCGTTTTTCTAGTTCTTGTTTTTCGTTCTTGTCCTTCTTGTTCTTGTTGTTCATGTTCTTGTTGTTCATGATCTCGATGTTGTTCTTGTTTCTGTTCTTCTCGTTCTTGCTCTTCTTGGCCGCTGTCATCGTTATCGTCATCTTCGTCCTTGTTTTTGTTATGGTTCTTGTTCTTTGGGTTGTTTTTCATGTTGCTTTTTATGTTTTTAGTATTCTTGGTCTGGATCTTTTTCTTCTTGCTGTTATCACTATTGTTCTTGTTCTTGCTTTTGCACTTCTTCTTATTGTTCTTCTTATTCTTGTTTTTCTAGTTTTTCGTTTTTTTCTTAATTTTTCTTTTTTTTTTCGCTCTTTTTCTTCTTGCTGTTGTTTTTGTTCATTTTCTCGTTCTTCCTGTTTTTGTTTTTTGTTCTTGTTGCCGTTGTTCTGCTTTTGTTCTTGTTGTTCGTGTTCTTGTTGTTCATGATCCCGTTGTTCTTGTTCTGCTTTTGTTCTTGTTGTTCGTGTTCTTGTTGTTCATGATCCCGTTGTTCTTGCTGTTCTTGTTTTTGTTCTTCTCGTTCTTGCTCTTCTTGGCCGCTGTCATCGTTATCGTCAACTTCGTCCCTGTTTTTGTTATTGTTATGGTTGTTCCTCGGGTTGAAATTCATGTTGCTTTCTTTTTTTGTTCTTCGTGTTCATGTTCTCGATCTTGTTTTTGGTAGTATTATTATTGTTTTTGTTCTTGGTTTTGCTCTTTTTCTTATTGTTCTTCGTGCTCTTCTTGTTTTTCTAGTTATTGTTTTTTTTTTTTTTTTCATTTTCTCTCTCTTTTTCTTCTTGCTGTTGTTTTTCTTCATCTTCTCGTTCTTCCTATTCTTGTTTTTTTGTTCTTGTCCTTGTTCTTGTTGTTCTGCTCTTGCTCTTGTTGTTCAGTTCTTTTTCATGATCTCGATGTTTTTGTTGTTCTTGTTTTTGTTCTCGTTTTCGCTCTTCTTGGCCACTGTCATCGTTATCGTCATCTTCGTCCTTACTTTTGTTTTTGTTCTTGTTGTTCTTCAGGTTGTTTTTTATGTTGCTTTTCTTGTTCTTTGTGTTCTTGGTCTGGATCTTCTTGTTCTTGCTATTATTATTATTGTTATTGCTTTTGCTCTTCTTGTTCTTATTGTTCTTGTTTTAATAGTTATTATATTTTATTCTTGTTGTTTGTGGTCTTGTTGTTCATGATTTCGTTGTTCTTGTTTGTCTTGTTTTTGTTCTGGTTCTTTCTCTTCTTGGCCACTGTCATCGTTATCGTCATCTTCATCCTTGTTCTGTTCTTGTTCTTGTTGTTCTCTGGCGTGTTTTTCATATTGCTTTTCTTGTTCTTGTTCTTCATTTTCTTGTTCTCGATCTTCCTTTTCTTGCTATCATTCTTGTTCTTGCTTTTGGTCTTCTTCTCTTTGTTGTTTTTGTTCTTATTGTTGTTTTTCTAGTTACCGTTTTTGTTCTTTTTTGTTTTCTTTTTTGCTTTTTTGTGTGTGCTCTTTTTCTTCTTACTGTTGTTTTTGTTCATCTTCTAGCTTTTCCTGTTCTTGTTTCTTGTTCTTGTCATTGTTTTTGTTGTCATTGTTCTGCTCTTGTTCTTTTTGTTCCTCTTCTTGTTGTTCTTGTTTTTGTTCTTCTCCATCTTGCTCTTCTTGGCCGCTGTCGTCGTTATCGTCATCTTCGTCCTTGTTTTTGTTTTTGTTCTTGTTGTTCTTCAGGTTGTTTTTTATGTTGCTTTTCTTGTTCTTCGTGTTCTACTTCTGGTTTTTGTTCCTGCTATTATAAGCACTGTTATTGTTTTGCTTTTGGTCTTTTTTTTTTATTGTTCCTCTTGTTCTTATTGTTCTTGTTTTTCTAGTTATTGTTTTGGTTCTTTTCTTTTTTTTGTCATTGTTTTTTTTAATCTTTTTCTTCTTGCTGTTGTTTTTGTTCATCTTCTCGTTCTTCTTGTTCTTGGTTTTTTGTTCTTGTCCTTTTTGTTCTGCTCTTGTTCTTGCTGTTCGTGTTATTGTTGTTCATGATCACATTGTTCTTGTTCTTCTTGTTTTTGTTCTCCTCGTTCTTGCTCTTCTTGACCGCTGTCATCGGTATCGTTATTTTCGTAATTGTTTCTGTTAATGTTCTTGTTCTTGTTGTTCTTCAGGTTGTTTTTCATGTTGCTTTTCTTGTTCTTGTTCTTCGTGGTCCTGTTCTGGATCTTCTTGTTCTTGCTAACATTATTGCCATAGTTTTAATTGTTGTTCTTTGTCTTATTGTTTTTGCTTTTTCTAGTTACTGTTTTTTCCCCTGTTTTTAAAAAAAAATCTTTTTCTCCTTGCTGTTGTTTTTGTTCATTTTCTCGTTCTTCCTTTTCTTGTTGTTTGTTCTTGTCTTTGTTCTTGTTGTTCCTGTTCTTGTTGTTTGTGTTCTTGTTGTTCAAGATCTCGTTGTTCTTGTTGTTGTTTTTGTTCTTCTCGTTCTCGCTCTTCTTGGCCGCTGTCATCGTTATCGTCATCTTCGTCCTTGTTTTTGTTACTAATCGTATTCTTTTTCGGGTTGTTTTTCATGTTGCGTTTCTTGTTTTTGTTCTTCGTGTTCTTGCTCTGGATCTTCTTGTTCTTGGTAGTAGTATTATTGTTCTTGTTCTTGCTTTGCTCTTGTTCTTCTTGTTGTTCTTATTCTTGTTTTTCTAATTATTGTTTATTGTTCTATTTCTTTTTCTTCTTTTTTGTGCTCTATTTCTTCTTGCTGTTGTTTTTGCTCATCTTCTTGTTCTTCCTTTTCTTGTTTTTGTTCTTGTCTTTGTCCTTGTTGTTCTGCTCTTGTTCTTGTTGTTCGTGTTCTTGTTGTTCTGCTCTTGTTCTTGTTGTTCGTGTTCTTGTTGTTCTGCTCTTGTTCTTGTTGTTCGTGTTCTTGTTGTTCATGATCTCATTGTTCTTGCTCTTCTTGTTTTTGTTCTCATTCTTGCTCTTCTTGGACGCTGTCATCGTTATCGTCATTTTTGTCCTTGTTTTTGTTATTGTTCTGTTGTTCTTCGGGTTGTTTATCATGTTGCTTTTCTTGTTCTTCGATTCTTGGTCTGGGTCTTCTTGTTCTTGCTATGATTATTATTGTTCTTGTTCTTGCCTTTGGTCTTCTTCTTATTGTTCTTCTCGTTCTATTTTGTTCTTTTTGTTCTTGTTTTTCCAGTTATTGTTTTGTGCTTATTTTTTCTTTTTCTTTTTCTCTTTTTTTTTCTCTTTTTCTTCTCACTGTTGTTTTTGTTCATCTTCTCGTTCTTTTTGTTCTTGTTTTTTGTTCTTGTCCTTGTTCTGCTCTTGTTTTTGTTGTTCGTGTTCTTGTTGTTCATGATCTCGTTGTTTTTGTTCTTCTTTTGTTCTTCTCGTTCTTGTTCTTCTCTGGCCGCTGTCATCGTTATCGTCAATTTCGTCTTTGTTTTTGTTCTTCTTTGGGTTGTTTTTGATGTTGCTTTTCTTGTTCTTTGTGTTCTTGCTCTGGATCTCATTGTTCTTGATATTATCATTATTATTGTTCTTCTTCTTGCTTTTGCTCTTTATCTTATTGTTCTTTCTTGTTGTTGTTTTTCTAGTTATTGTTTTTTGTTCTTTATTACTTTTTTCTTTTTTTCTTCTCTTTTTTGTGTGCTCTTTTTCTTCTTACTGTTGTTTTTGTTCATCTTCTCATTCTTCCTGTTCTGCTCTTGTTCTTGTTCGTGTTCTTGTTGTTCATGACCTCGTTGTTCTTGTTCTTCTTGTTTTTGTTTTTCTCGTTCTTGCTCTTCTTGGCCGCTGTCATCGTTATCGTCATCTTTGTCCTTGTTTTTGTTATTATTCTTGTTCTTCTTCGGTTGTTTTTCAAGTTGCTTTTCTTGTTCTTGTTCTTCGTGTTCTTCTCGATCTTATTCTTGGTAGTCGTTTCTTGTTTTTGCTTTTGCTCTTCTTTTTCTTCTTATTCTTGTTCTTCTTGTTCTTGTTTTTTGTTCTTGTCTTGTTCTAGGCGTGTACTCTTTCCACTGGGCAACACTGTTTTAAATACAGACTTTGGGATTGAGGCTTTCGTAGCGTTTGTCGCATAAAGCCAGAAGAATCAACACAGTGTTTGAAACTGTGTGGTACAGTACACAACAGATGACCATTTCTGTGATCCTCGGTAGTATACTTGCCAATATCACCGCCTATTAGGCAAGAGACTGGGATTCAAATCTCCGCCGAAGATTTTTTTGTTAAGTTAGGTAGAAACCTCAAGATCTCGCCTGTGAAAAGGGTTTAGTAGTGGTAGACCTCCGTCAGTCGACGTCAACTATGGATGATGAGCCCTAGCGTCGTGTCGAGTCAAGTTGACGCCTCTGGAGCAGCGTTGGCTGTGGCTGATAAGGCCGATACGAGAAAGACAGTCTGTGCGACATTGGATGCATGTATGGATGCTGGCCATGGGATTGCCTTCACAGGAGCTTGCTTTCCACCTGGCTCTCACCTCAGCTAAGATCTGGATCTTCTTTTCACCCCCAACCCGAGTTGTTTCTGGAGCACACTGCGCCATCTATTATGATCGGCTGCTGTCTCTTCCCAGCTCTCTGTGTTGATGTCCAAAGCTTTCATATCTCGCTTGCAGACGTCTTTTTGCGGCGGCCAACTGATCTCTTGTCGGTGGCTAGTTCAACGTAAAGGTTACCCTTTGGGATACGTCCATCTTCCTTCTGGCGCACATGGCCAGGCCAGAGCAGCCTGCATTGTCTGAGCAGTGTGTGCATGGTGGGGAGACCAGAGCATGCTAGGACCTGGGCGTTTGGCGATTCGTCGCTCCACACATACATAGACAGCAACTTAACGCACGTGCGCTTATAAGAACAGGCACACGCACAGGTACATGTACACACAAACACACGCACATGCACACGCAAACATACACACACACACACACACACAAAATCACTATACACACAAACGCACGCACATGCACACACACACACGCACACACACGTACGGGCACACATATATACACACACGCGCGCACGTGCGCACACACACACAAATACACACATACACACACACACGCACACATGCACACGCAAACATACACACAAACGCGCGCACATGCACCGCACACACAAACATGCACACACACGTACGGGCACACATATATACACACACACGCTCGCGCGCGCGCGCGCGCACACACACACACACACATACATACACACACACACACACATGCACACGCACACGCAGACATACACACAAACGCGCGCACATGCAGACAAACACGCACACACACGTACGGGCACACATATACGCCACACACACACGCGCGCGCGCACACACACACACACACAAATACACACACACACACACACACACACACACACACACACAC
>JAPXFY010000022.1:68984995-68989995 GCA_030674185.1 Monoplex corrugatus
AGGGTGGAAGAGATGCTGGGGGCAACAAGTGATAGAGACAGATGGAAGTCCATAATCGCCAACGCCATGCGGCAGGGCACCTGGTGATGATGATGATGATGATGATGGGGAATCAAACTCTCAACCTTCCAGTCAGTAATCCGTTGCGTTAACCACTACACCATGGCGACTGGTTTCGGGGTTTGGAGTTTGTTCTAGGGATTCCGAGTGCGAAGAATCCCTCTTGAACTAATTCCAGACTGAAACCAGTCGCCGTGGTGTAGTGGTTAACGTAACGGACTACCGACTGGAAGGTTGTGGGTTTGATTCCCCATCAGTCCCTTCAAAACGTTATCATAGTGGACATAACTCTTGAGAGTCACGTAGGAATTATCTCCCATGTTGTGGAACTTCTCAAATCTAACATAGTTTGCACTACCCATTCAGCTAGCATAGAAGCTGATACAAAGCACAAAAACCGTAAGGTCAGAATATTCCTCTTATTTCTTTGCTATCATAGCGGGAGTTTTCGGCTCTAACCGGCTCCTACTCAGAGCTGGGCGTGCTATGGGCTCATTGGGAAGACTGGGACCACACAGTCGAGTCTCATCCACTTCACGGATGCGTTATTGAGGGTGTTGCTCAAATCTTCTGACCAGCACGGCAGGTGTATGTATCTCTTGGGCCTGGTTGACGCCAGGATATATTATGATAGGAAGCGTAGGGTACAGCAGTCTCAATTCTAGATGGAACTCCATAGCATCATGATTATCATCCTCATCGACATCATCATCATCGCATTGTAAAAAGTACTGTGCCAGATTCTGTGGCAATTAGAGAGGCCGCAGAAAATGGGACGAGAAAAAAACAAACAAACAAAAAAAACAACAACAAACAAACAAAAAAACAACAACAAACAAACAAACAAACAACAACTACAACAACAACAACAACAACAACAACAACAAAACGGTAAAAAGACCATTAGATTGTGATACATCAAATATGATTAATGAAATCAACCGATGAAAGGGGCAATGAAATTGTAACCTCCATGAGTGCGATGATCCTTAAAAAAAATTCCAGACTCCAGACTCAGTCGTATGGGTTAGGTAGGAGAAAGAAGGCAAATGTCCCCTGAGATTCCGTTTGTATATAAACTAGAACTCTTCGCAGTTTCAGTCAACTTGAAGCAGACGCCTTCGTCGTATGTTTAACCCTTTGACTCCCGCATCCTTTCCACCAACTGCAAAAACTTAACCATTTCCCGCAGGAAGTTGGTGGATAGGGTGAGAGAATGAAAGGGTTACGTTTTTGCTTTCTTAGCATGGTTGACGATGCAGGATGCTGGTGGACAGGGTGAGGGAATCCAAGGTTAAGTTTTTGCTTTGCTGGCATGGTTGACAATGCAGACTGCTGTTGGACAGGGTGAGGAATGAAAGGGTTAAGTTTTTGCTTTGTTAGCATGGTTGACAATGCAGATTGCTGTTGGCCAGGGTGAGGAATGAAAGGGTTAAGTTTTTGCTTTGTTAGCATGGTTGACAATGCAGACTGCTGTTGGACAGGGTGAGGAATGAAAGGGTTAAGTTTTTGCTTTGTTGGCATGGTTGACAATGCAGATTGCTGTTGGCCAGGGTGCATTACTGTTGTCCAGGGTGCGGAAGTCAAAGGGTTAAGGTTTTTGCTTAGCTATCGTGGTTGACGATGAAGGATACTGTTGGACAGGGTGCGGGAGTCAAAGGGTTAAGTTTTTGCCCCGCTAGCATGGTTGACAATACAGGATGTTGTTGGACAGGATGAGGGAATCCAAGGGTTAAGTTTTTTGCTTTGCTAGCATGGTTGACGACGCAGGATGCTGTTGGACAGAGAGTGCGGGAGTCAAAAAAGGGTTAAGCAAATAACATAGGCTGGCATGATTTTGAAACAGGGCCTGAAATCAGTGGGCTGAGCCAACAGACTGAACCAACACGGGAACAAGCCATTCCCGACTTACACCATCCCCTTGTTGCCCCTGTGAGAGGCTGACCAGAGAGCAAAACACATCCTGCAGGATTGAAACAGCTACCTGTCACTGAGGGAAAAGACCTAGCTGACTCCGCTGAACCTATGGGAGACTCCTGAGCCTATGGGACATACCTGAGCCTATGGGAGACCCCTGAACCTATGGGAGACCCCTGAGCCTATGAGAGACCCCTGAGCCTATGGGACACACCTGAGCCTATGGGAGACCCTGAGCCTATGGGAGACCCCTGAGCCTATGGGACACACCTGAGCCTGTGGGAGACCCCTGAACCTATGGGAGACCCCTAAGCCTATGGGAGACCCCTGAGCCTATGGGAGACCCCTGAGCCTATGAGAGACCCCTGAGCCTATGGGACACACCTGAGCCTATGGGAGACCCCTGAGCCTATGGGAGACCCCTGAGCCTATGGGAGACCCCTGAGCCTATGGGAGACCCCTGAGCCTGGAGACGCTCAGCCTATGGGAGACTCCTGAATCTATGGGAGACCCCTGAGCCTGGAGACCCCTGAGCCTATGGGAGACCCCTAAGCCTATGGGAGACCCCTAAGCCTATGGGAGACCCTGAGTCTATGGGAGACCCCTGAGCCTATGGAGACCCCTGAGCCTATGGGAGACCCCTGAGCCTATGGAGACCCCTGAGCCTATGGGAGACCCCTGAGCCTATGGGAGACCCCTGGGCCTATGGGAGACCCCTGAGCCTATGGGAGACCCGTGAGCGTATGGGAGACCCCTGAGCCTATGGGAGACCCTTGAGCCTATGGGAGACCCCTGAGCCTATGGGAGACCCCTGAGCCTATGGGAGACCCCTGAACCTATGGGAGAAGCTGTACAGGTCTGTGGCTGTACTACAGAAGACGATCTTTTTTCTCCCCGAAACCAAACTTCAAGTGTGATGGCGACCGAGAAGAAAGAAGAAGACAGAAGAAGAAAAAGAAGAAGAAGAAGAACAACAACAACAAGAACAAGAACAAGAACAAGAAGAACAAGAAGAGAGAAAGAAAGAAAGAAAGATAGAAAGGAAGAAAGAAAGAAGAAAGAAAGAAAGAAGGAAGAAAGAAAGAAGAATGAAGAAATATACAAAGAAAGAAGAAAGAAATAAAGAAGGAAGAAAGAAAGAAAGAAAGAATAGATAAGAAAGAAAGAAAGAAAGAATAAAGAAAGAAAGAAGAAGAAAAGAAAGAAAGAAAGAAAGAAAAGAAGAAAGAAAGAAAGAAAGAAAGAAAGAAAGAAAGAAAGAAAGAAAGAAAGAAAGAAAGAAAGAAAAGAAAGAAAGAAAGAAAGAAAGAAAGAAGAAAGAAAGAAAGAAGGAAGAAAGAAAGAAGAATGAAGAAAAAACAAAGAAAGAAGAAAGAAATAAAGAAGGAAGAAAGAAAGAAGAAAAGAAGAAAGAAAGAAAAGAATAAGAAAGAAAGAAAGAAAAAAAAGAAAGAAAGAAAGAAAAAGAAAGAAAGAAAGAAAGAAAGAAAAGAAAGAAAGAAAGAAAGAATAAAGAAAGAAAGAAAGAAAGAAAGAAAGAAAGAAAGAAAGAAAGAAAGAAAAAGAAAGAAAGAAAAAGAAAGAAAGAAAGAAAGAAAGAAAGAAAGAAAGAAAGAAAGAAGAAAGAAGAAAGAAGAAGAAAGAAGAAAGAAAGAAAAGAAAGAAAGAAAGAAGAAAGAGAAGAAAGAAGAAAGAAAGAAGAAGAAAGAAAGAAGAAAGAAAGAAAGAAGAAAGAAAGAAGAAAGAAAGAAGAAGCTGTGAACTCATGATCTGATATTCTAGAGTTCTTTCCCAGACCACAACATAGAAAGTGGCACGAATGCTATCCATCTTAAAACCCTCTAGAGCCATATGTATCATATATGATACACCACAAACTAAGACATCAGCAGAAATAGGGAGAAGTAGCATGTACAAGGGAAGCAAATGGGTCAATGGATCAGACTTTTAAACTTGCTATGTCCCTTGATTCTCAAGACATTTCTGGGAAGATGACATCATGTCCTCTTTGACTGATTCCATGTGGTGCTGCTGTTTGGTTTATTCCAGTTGTGGTAGCTAAAAATAGGCGTATCATATATGATACGTCAGGCACTGGGCATGTTGCTGTGTATCAGATCTGATACAATGGGCCTTCGTGGTAACATAAAGCAAGTCACTGTATATATCTCTTAGTTATGTGAAGATTTCATGTGACATAAGTAGGTGATAACAATTGTAATATATAACGTAAGTAGTGTGGAAGTACAATGCATCTTTTGGTGGTAATTTTCATGGTGGTACTTATTTTAATCAGTGCCTATGGACTCAAAAATCTCTATATGTGTGTCCACAGATGTCAACCACTGTGTCTTTGGAGGACATACCGGATGCTGTTGGTCCGGACAATAGCGAGTATGAATCATCTGGAGACGAGTACACCCCCAGCAGAGATAAGTTAGAGGTGGTAGAGGAGGATGAAATGGACGACACGCCCAGCACATCCAGGAGAAGGAGCAATAAGCGGAAACGTGAAACGGACTCGGACGAAGATGGACGACATACCTTTGGCTGATGTTTGCCAGAAGCTGAATGGAGATTGGGACGATGAAGACAACATTCCCTTGGCTTCATTTGTTTTGGAGAAAGCTGATGGCAGAGACGAGATTTTGGCCTATGTCCTAGAAAGATCAGTATGGACTGACGTGCCATTTCAACCTCCCCATGCTGTATTTACCGGCAGTCTTGAGCAAGCTCCTGAGGACGGAATTCTCAAAGCTCCGTATGAATACTTCAAAGAGCTAATCACCGATGAAATCCTAGACAATGTAGAGGGCCAGACAAACATCTACTCACTCCAGAAGGAAGGAATGAGTAGGTCTACAAAGACAACAAGAAAGGAGACTGAGGTTTTCATAGGCATCTGTCTCCGCATGGGTCTCATCCAAGCCCACTGTGTGCGAGCATATTGGGACAGTGGAACGCGATATACTCCTGTCGTTGACGCAATGCCCAGAGAGAGATTCACCACCACCTACCCCAGG
>JAPXFY010000022.1:68994995-69002495 GCA_030674185.1 Monoplex corrugatus
CACCATATACGAAGTCCTGTGGCGTTCTAATGTTAATCCCTGAATATTTATTCACATAAAGAATTGAATTCATTCAATCACCAAGGCTGCTTTCTCTAAACCTCATATTTCTGAACCATACGGTCTAAATGGTTGAATTTGCATATCAAACAATTTCAAAAATAATTTTGATGAATTACTTGTTAGTTTATTCGGTCTACTTAGAATACTGGAGACAGCTCGTTTTGCTCTGCTTGCTAGATCTTGACACGTAAAATTTAAACTAAGTCTTGTTGAGAACAATATTCCTAAATACCCATATCAGCTCACAACAGGCATCCTTGTATTATTATAGAACCATTTCTGAGGATTCACTAAAAACTCCACCTTTCCTAAAGACCATTACATTAGTCTTGTCCATGTTTACTTTAAGCTGTAACTGACACGATGCTCTATACAGACTCAGTTGTGTCTGTAAACCAACTGTAGTTTCTGATAGTAAACAGTGTCATCGATAAACAATAGGATAAACAGTTCAATCAATGCATTACACATATTTGCACAGTGACAGAGAAAGAGAGAGAGAGCGAGAGAGAGAGAGAGAGAGAGAGAGAGAAAGAGAGAGAGAGTGAGAGAGACAGAGACACACAGACAGAGAGAGAGAGAGAGATACAGAGATAAAGAGAGAGAGAAAAAAAGAGAGACAGAGACACAGAGAGAGAAAGAGACAGAAAGACAGAGAGAGAGAGAGAGAGAGAGAGAGAGAGAGAGACACACAGAGACAGAGAGAAAGAGAGAGAGATAATCAAAATCACAATTAGAATCAAAACCAGAAATTTATTTATTAAATATCAGAAATTTGTTCAGTAGGCCATAACCCCATTTGAAGGGGTGTGAACACATTATAAGCATTATACAAACACAAAATATGATATATAGTCGTTCTTGGATAATGTATACTTCAAATACTTTGGAATAAATACAACACATGTCCCACAGTCATAAGAATACAATAGGGATATATAAATAGGTTCGACAGACACACATCACTAGAATTTAACTTTATGATAAGGCAAACTCCTTTCTCTTAAAGGATTCATAGACTTAAATTGAGAGACTTTTAATTGTACATTCATTTCTTGAAGCCATGAGCATTATCAACCCGAAATCATTTGGTTTATAGTAGTACTTTGGCTGAATTAGCAGGTGTTTCAGATTCTCAAGGGCTGGACTACACAGAATAGAGTAATTTTCATTTTCAGTAACACTTTTACATAATGGACAATTTGCTGCCTCTTTATCACGTCTTTCATATCTTAATCTATGCATTGATAGGTCGAACATACCAAATATAAATCTTGTTAACACATATGGGATCATCATCAGCATCAAGTGCCTTGCCACATGGCGTTGGCGATCATGGCCTTCCATCTGTTTCTATCCCTTGTTGCCGCAAGCACTTCTTCCACCTTCTCTGTCTTCAGCGCTCCGTCCTCTCTGTCTTCAGCCACTCTGCAAGTCCGTTCAATGTATTCTCCTTGGGTCTACCTGGTGCTCTCTTTCCCTCCAGCTTTCCTGTTGTGACCAGGTGCTCCAATTTCCCTTTCCTCATAAAATGGCCTATACATGTTGCCTGTCTTTTCCTAATCTTCCTTATGAATGATCTTCTTGTGTCCGCCTCCATCAAGACTGTCTCGTTTGTTTTCTTTGCTGTCCATGGAACTCTCAACATTCTTCTTACAAACCACATCTCGGCTGCCTCAGTCTTGTTCTGACTTTGCTCGTTGACATATCTGATAGCTCCCTTAAATCTAACAACAAGAATGTTTCAACCTCATGAGACTGTTTAAACTTTCTATAATGTGCAAAAGCATCACTAGTGTTGAGATGATAATCCCAGTTTTGCCATCTGCAGTCAACTAATCTTTGAACGTTTTTTATAAAAGACTTTATACAAGCCATACCCTCATTTTTCCAGACGCATGAAAATCCGTAAGTATTTCATATATCACGGACTTTTGAGGCCCAATTGATTTTTCCTCTATTGGCTGAATTTAATGGCATTTTATATGCCTTACAAGGCAATCTCTCCTCACTCATTTTAGTTAGTTTTATCCAGTATCAAATACAACAACCGCTTGAGTTTACAGTTAAAAGAAATTTTGCCAATTCACCATATATGAAGTCCTTTGGCGTTCTAATGTTAATCCCTGAATATTTATTCACATAAAGAATTGGACATTTTCAATCACCAAGGCTGCTTTCTCTAAACCTCATATTTCTGAACCATACGATCTAAATGGTTGAATTTGCATATCAATTTCAAAAATAATTTTGATGAATTACTTGTTAGTTTATTCGGTCTACTTAGAATACTGGAGACAGCTCGTTTTGCTCTGCTTGCTAGATCTTGACACGTAAAATTTAAACTAAGTCTTGTTGAGAACAATATTCCTAAATACCCATATCAGCTTACAACAGGCATCCTTATTATAGAACCATTTCTGAGGATTCACTAAAAACTCCACCTTTCCTAAAGACCATTACATTAGTCTTGTCCATGTTTACTTTAAGCTGTAACTGACACAATGCTCTATACAAACTCGGTTGTGTCTGTAAACCAACTGTAGTTTCTGATAGTAAACAGTGTCATCGGTAAACAATAGGATAAACAGTTCAATCAATGCATTACACATATTTGCACAGTGAGAGAAGAGAGAGAGAGAGAGAGAGAGAGAGAGAGAGAGAGAGAGAGAGAGAGAGAGAGAGAGAGAGAGAGAGAGAGAGAGAGAGCATTATCAACCCGAAATCATTTGGTTTATAGTAGTACTTTGGATAAATTAACAGGCGTCTCCGATCTCCAAGGGCTGAACAACACAAAATAAAATGATTTTCGTTTTCAGTAATGCTTTTATATAATGGACATTCCACTGCCTCTTATCATGTGTTTATATATCTTGAAATGTGCACTGATAAGTCGGAAATCATCATCATCATCATCATCAGGTGCCTTGCCGCATGGCGTTGGTGATTATGGTCGATCTTCCATCTGTCTCTATCTTTTGTTGCCTCAAGCATCTCCTCCACCCTCCTTGTCTTCAGCCACTGTGCAAGTCCGTCTAGTATCTTCTCCCTGGGTCTACCCGGTGCTCTCCTTCCATCCTGCTTTCCCGTGATGACCAGGTGTTTCAATTCCCCATTCCTCATAAAATGGTCTATAAATGTTGCCTGCCTTTTCCTAATCTTCCTTATGAATGATCTACATGTACTTGTGTCTGCCCCCATCAAGACCGTCTCGTTTGTTTTCTTTGCTGTCCATGGAAATCGGAAATACCAAACATAAAGTTTGTGAACATATATCTGATAAATCTGTTAAAATCCAACAACAAGATTGTTTCAACCTCATGAGATTGTTTAAACTTTCTACACGATGCAAAAACGTCAGCAGTGTTGATATGATAATTCCGATTTTGCCATCTGCTATCAATTAATCTTTGTTTGGACGTTTTTATGAATACAACCCACCCCCACATCCTGATTTTCCCAGACGTATGAAAATCCGTAAGTATTTTATGTATCACGGATTTTTACGGCCCAATTGACTATTTCCTCTGTTGGCTAAATCTAATAGCATTTTATATGCTTTAAAAGGCAATCTCTCTTCACCCATCATCGTTACTTTTAGCCAGTATCAAATACAACGAACGCTTGAGTTTACAGTTAAGAGAAATTTTGCCAACTCATCATACATAAAATCCTTTGGCGTTCTAATATTAATCCCTGAATATCTTTTTTCACATAAAGAATTGAACACTTTCAATCACCAAGGCTGCTTTCTCTAAATCTCATATTTCTAACCATACGGTCTAAATTGTTTTTTGCATATCAAACAATTAAAAAAAAAATTGATGAATTACTTGTTAGTTTATTCAGTCTACTTAGAATACTGGAGGCAGCTCCTTTTGCTGTACTTGCTAGATCTTGACACGTAAAATATAAACTAAATCTTGTTGAAAACAATATCCTAAATACCCATATCAGTTTACAACAGGCATCCTTGTATTATCATAGAACCATTTCTGAGGATTCACTAGAAACTCCACCTTTCCTAAAGACCATTACATTAGTCTTGTCCATGTTTACTTTAAGCTGTAACTGACACGATGCTCTATACAGATTCAGTTGTGTCTGTAAACCAACTGTAGTTTCTGATAGTAAACAGTGTCATCGGTAAACAATAGGATAAACAGTTCAATCAATGCATTTACGCAGTGACAGAGAAAAAAAAAAAGAGAGAGAGAGAGAGAGAGAGAGAGAGAGAGAGAGAGAGAAAACAGAGAGAGAGAGAGAGAGACAGAGACACAGAGAGAGACAGACAGACAGAGAGAGAGAGAAGAGAAAGAGAAAGAGAGAGAGAGAGAGAGAGAGAGAGAGAGAGAGAGAGAGAGAGAGAGAGAGAGAGATTTGTGTCTCAATGTCGTTTCAACGGTGAAAAGAATAAAAAAAAACCCAAGGGGGACAACTTGTGGTTTGCAATCACACAAGTTTTTTGATGCATGTCAAACATGTCAAACTCTGAACAGAAAACAAAACAAAACTAAACTAAACTAAATCGAAATATCCCAGGATCTAACCCCCCCCCCCCAACTACCACAAAGATAATCAATGCAGATGAGTTGACAAAACCAAGTCGGCTCTCAGGGATTAGGGTTTAGGGTTAAGGGTTCAGGGTTAAAGGTTAAAGGTTAAAGGTTAAAGGTTAAGAATTAAAGATCAGGGTCAGGGTTTAGGGTTAGGGGGTTAGTGCTGGGTTAGGGTTGGGGTTAGGGTTAAGTTTAGAGTTTAGGATTAAGGTTAAGGGTTACGGGTTACGGGTTAAGGGTTTACTTATGGTTAAAATTAGAGGTTTAGGGGGTTAGGAGGTTAGGGTTGGGGTTAGAGTTAGGGTTAGGGTTCAGGGTCCAGAATTAGGATTAGGGTTAAGGGTTAAGGGTAAAAGGTTAAGGGTAAAGGGTAAAGGGTTAGGGTTTACTTACATCATCGCACTTAGGATCATCGCACCTAGAACAACTCACACACAATAAAGCAAATAATAAACAAACAATACAAAAACACAGTAGAAAAGAAAAAGAACTATATCGTCCTGTAAACACAAACTCAACAGTATTTCATAAACGGGTAAGATTGTTTCCCCACCTCTCTCTCTCTCTGTTGCATCTTTCTCTTTAGTTGTCTATATACTGATAATATCTATCTATCTATCTATCTATCTATCTATCTATCTATCTCTCTATCTCTCTATCTCTCTATCTATCTATCTATCTATCTATCTATCTATCTATCTATCAATCTATCTATCTACATGTACATGTATGTATGTATGTATCTATCTATCTATCTATCTATCTGTCTGTTTGTCTGTCTGTCTATCTATCTATCTGTCTGTCTATCTATCTATCTATCTATTTATCTATCTATCTATCTATCTATCTATCTGTCTGTCTGTCTATCTATCTGTCTGTCTGTCTGTCTATCTATCTATCTATCTGTCTTCTGTCTATCTATCTGTCTATCTATCTATCTATCTATCTATCTATCTATCTGTCTGTCTGTCTGTCTGTCTATCTATCTATCTATCTATCTATCTATCTATCTGTCTGTCTGTCTGTCTGTCTATCTATCTATCTATCTATCTATCTGTCTGTCTGTCTGTCTATCTATCTATCTATCTATCTATCTGTCTGTCTGTCTGTCTATCTATCTATCTATCTATCTATCTATCTGTCTGTCTGTCTGTCTATCTATCTATCTATTTATCTATCTATTTATATGTCTGTCTGTCTGTCTATCTGTCTATCTGTCTATCTATCTATCTATCTATAATAATAATAATAATAATAAGAGACCATTTATAAGCGCACATCTCTGCTTACGGCGGAGCTTATGACGCTTTACAATCATTCACTCACAATATTTCAATCTCTCGGACCTCACGTACATACACTAAATACACAATACAAAGTAATAGAATAAATCCATAAAAATACTACATACGCTACAATCATACACGGATTCTCACGCAAGTCCAAATGCACCCCACAACCCCCACGGCTATACCCCAAAGTACTGTGAGGCACATTGGGCTCTATAATCACCCACCCCCACCCCCCACCTACCTACTATAACATACACACACACTAACACACCTTTTCTACAATTAGGCTGGGGGGAAATGAGGTTGAACTTACTGATAATATTTTTGAAAGAGGTGAGTTTTTAGAGCTGTTTTGAAAGAAGAAGTCGATTTTAGGTATCGGATTTCAAAGGGAAGAGAGTTCCAGATAGTAGGGGCTGCGAAGGAGAAAGAGCGATGTCCAAATGTTTTTGTGCGTACGCGTGGAACACGGAGCAATCTGGTATCAGCAATGGAGCGGAGATTTCTAGAAGGAGTGTACACAGAGAGAAGATCAGCCAGGTAGCGAGGAGAGAGATCAGAGAAAAAAGAGTGGCATAGTGAGGCAAGCTTATAGTCAATGCGAGCTTGAACAGGCAACCAGTGAAGGGATTTGAGAATAGGTGTGACATGATCATGCTTGCGGGAACGAGAAACAAGTTTAGCGGCAGAGTTTTGTACTTTTTGAAGTTTGTCTAATTGATTTTGAGGACAGCCAGAAAAGAGGGAGTTACAGTAGTCTAATTTGGAGAGAACAAAGGCAGAAAGAAATGTTTTGGTAGCGTCTTCTGAAAGTAAGTGGCGAATATAACTAATGCGTCTAAGGTCAATGTATGCTTTGCGGCAGACTGTCTGTACATGTGTTGAGATACTCATGTCTTTGCTGAAGTGGAAGCCAAGATTTCGTGCGGTAGAGGAAAAGGGAATATCTGTTGATCCAACGGTAAGAGATGTAGGAGTGGTCGACGGCAGAGACTTAAAAGAGGAAGAACAGAGGACAGCTTCAGTTTTCTCATCATTTAGTTTTAGCTTGTTTTCGAGCATCCAGATTCGTATGTCGGTGATACAAAGTTCGAGAGTGGAAATGGCTGGGTTTATGTTCTCGGGAGGAGTAGAGAGTTCAAGTTGAGTGTCATCTGCAAATGATTGATGTTCAGGAGAGTGAGACTGTATCAGGCCGGCAAGTGGTTGTGTATAGAGGACAAAGAGCACGGGGCCCAACACAGATCCCTGTGGGACCCCGTACAATAGTTCTTCAGATGTAGAGTTGAGGTTATTGACAAAGACTGATTGTGTTCTTTCTGTGAGGTATGAACGGAACCAGGAAAGAGCGGTGTGAGAAATGCCGTAACTGTATTGGAGTCTGTTAAGCAAAATGATATGGTCTATTGTATCAAAAGCAGCTGAGAGGTCCAGTAAAGTTAGTAGAGAGACGTTTCCAGAGTCAAGAGCTAAAAGGATGTCATTAGAAATTTTGAGGAGTGCAGTTTCAGTACTGTGATGAGGACGATAAGCAGACTGAGAAGGAGAGAAGAGGTCGTAGCCATTAAGATATGTAAGTAATTGTT
>JAPXFY010000022.1:69012495-69019995 GCA_030674185.1 Monoplex corrugatus
GTTTCGATAACCCCTACACCACGGCGACTGAGTATATACTCATGAATGTGTGTGCGTTTGTGGTGGTTGTCTTTGATTTAAGTCTATTCACTAAAGTGATTTTAGACAACAACAACAACAAAACAAAACAAACAACAAAAGCAAACAAACAAACAAAATTAACAAACAAAAACAAAAACAAACAAACAAAAAAGTGGGAATAGAGGAGGAGTGAAGAGGATATTTGAAAATAGTCAATCTTCAGAAAAGATGATCCAGAATACAGCTGTTTCGAGGAGGAAAAACTAACAAATGACGTTACCATAACTAACGATCTTAACAAAAAACATTGACTTACCAAACAGTGAACAAGTTAAATAAAACGTTTTAAAGACAATTCGCTACAGGGCTTTTGACAGGCTAACAAAAAAATACATACGTTAATGATGATGATGCAAATATGTCAGAAACTGTCTTCGTAGGTAGTGTAGGAATATGTCGTTTTACCTAAGGTGTGTTTGTTCTTTTGTTTGTTTGCTTGTTTGTTGTGTGTGTGTGTGGGGTGTGCCTGTGCGTGCGTGGGGGTGTGTGTGTGTGTGTGTGTGTGTGTGTGTGTGTGTGTGTGTGTGTGTGTGTGTGTGTGTGTGTGTGTGTGTGTGTGTGTGTGTGTGTGGTATATCAAGTCCTGTGTGTATTTCTTTCCGTGTCGTGTAAATGTGTCATGTGCAGTCAGTCAGTTTGGAGAACAGCGCTACAGAAACATATTTACATACACACACACACACACACACACACACACACACACACAACACACACACACACACACACACACAACACACACACACACACACACACACACACACACACACACACACACACAACACACTCGACACATACACACATTCATCTTCCATAACCACCACCACATAACCACATACATGAACAAATGTTTAACGTGCATATTCAATATTCTGCATGTATCTACACACAGAGGTCTTTGGTGGGCATGAGTGCTGGAATGGAATGGAATCTTTATTTAATGTCTGTTCACAATAGTGATTTTAGACACACACACACACACACACACACACACACACACACAACACACACACACACACACACACACACACACACACACACACACACACACACACATACACACATACAGACACACACAGGGAGAGGGAAAAAAGGGTGGGGGACGGGGATAGAAAGGGGTAGTGGGAGTTTGAATGTAAGAAGGGGAACAATTACAATTAAGAATTCAGAACATTAAGTTAACAGTGTCAATTGATAGCAGACAACAATTAATTAACTCTTCATAACAATCTGCCAACAGGGGATCTGAGAATCAGCTGGACTACCGAAATAATATCATTATTTTTGTTGTAAAGGATATCTCTAGAGTCAGTACATGAAAAATCGAGATTGTTATTTCTATATGTCGTAAGTAAGATAGGACATTCAAAGAGCAGATGGTGGACAGATAATGCTTTTGAACAAATACATACATTCTGTGTATATTTTGTTTTCCAAGAGTTAAGCCTTAGATAAGTGCTGGATATTTTAATGTTTCCATAAGTCAGCCATTGATATGACATAGGATCTTTAACGTGCAGATTCGATATCTACATGCAATTATTCACAAAGATATCTGGTGCTTATTTGATGATCTACATGCGTTCACACACGAAGGGGGTTGGGTGGGGGCTAGGTACAGGCAGATCAGCACACATGTTGCCCTTGATAAGAAAAAAAAATCTCCACCTTTTATCTTTACGAAACAGTGAAAGACAGGGCAGGCCATGAACAGTAAAAAACAAACAAACGAGACAGTCTTGATGGAGGCAGACACAAGAAGATCATTGGTAAAGAAGATTAGGAAAAGACAGGCAATATTTATAGGCCATTTTATGAGGAAAGGGCAATTAGAGCACCTGGTCACAACAGGAAAGCTGGAAGGAAAGAGAACACCAGGCAGACCCAGGGAGAAAATATTGGACGGTCTTGCGGGGTGGCTGAGGACAGAGAGGGTGGAAGATGTGCTTGTGGCAACAAGGGATAGAAACATACGGAGGTCCATGATCGCCAACGCCATGCGGCAAGGCACTTGATGATGATGACCATTTTTCTTCCCCCCCCCCTCCCCCAAGGGCGGAGGTGTTTAGGCGAAACGAACCCAGGATCTTCCAAATAAAGCCCAACGTTTATCCACTACACCACTGTACACGTTTTTTTCTATGCCACACATACGTCACAACAAATCACTTACCGCTTTCACGTCTTCGTAAGCGACGTGGATTACGTCAACGTTGGGGTTTTCTTTCTCGAATTCGGTCACGGTGTCCCAGTAGGAAAATATGCTGCCATAGGGAGCTGGGGTTTGAAAAGAAAGAGAAAACTTTTCTTTGAAATGCCGTGATTCAGACTTAAAGCACTGTCTACTTTAACACACGGATGTTCGATCACAGACTACCGTTACTACACGACTACTACTACAACTACTACAACAACTACTACTACGACTACTACTACTACAACTACTACTACTACAACTACTACTACTACAACTACTACTACAACAACTACTACTACAACAACTACTACTACAACTACTACTACAACAACTACTACTACAACTACTACTACTACAACTACTACTACTACTACTACTACTACAACAATTACTACTACAACAACTACTACTACAACTACTACTACAACAACTACTACTACTACAACTACTACTACAAACTACTACTACTACAACTACTACAACAACTACTACTACTACAACTACTACTACAACAACTACTACGACTACTACTACTACAACTACTACAACAACTACTACTACTACAACTACTACAACTACAACAACTACTACGACTACTACTACTACTACTACTGCTCCTCCTCCTACTACTACCACTATCACTACTACTACAACTACTGCTGCTACTGTTACTACTGCTATTGACACTACTACCACCACCACCGCCACCACCACTACCACCACCACCACCACCACCACTACACTACTACTACTACTACTACTACTACTACTACTATTACTACTACCACCACCACCACTGCCACTACTACTATTACAACTACGAATACTACCACTACGAATCTACTACTGCTGCTGCTACTCTACTACCACGACGACGACCACCACCACCAACGATGTATATTATAATAACAACAACAACAGCAGCAACAACAACAATAACAGCAACAACAAGAACAATAACAATAATGATAATATTGATGATATTAATAATAATAATAATAATGATGATGATGATGATGATAATGATGATACTACTACTACTGATCATTCCGATGATGATAATAATAATGATAAAAAAAAAAAAATGATAATGCTGCTGCTGATAGTAATCACCATCGTCACCATCATCACAATCATCATCATCACAATCATCAACATCACAATCATCATCATCGCCATCATCATCATTGCCATCATCATCATCATCATCGCCATCCTCGTCCTCCTCCTCATCATCATAACTGCTTGTAGATGGCCTCATGTCAGAAACGCCCCAGGATCTTGTCAAAAACGAGAGAGAGAGAGAGAGAGAGAGAGAGAGAGAGAGAGAGAGAGAGAGAGAGACAGGACAAAGCACATGTAAAACACATACATGTCAATCCCTACTGCTAAGATGAAAACATATGAACAATAATGGTAAAATATGAAGGAAGCAATACAAATGAAGGGTTAAATGTCTGCTTCCCTAATAATATGTCAATCAGTTATATGTTAAAAAAGACCCCCAAACAAACAAAACAAACAAACAAACAAACCAACAAACAAACAAACAACAAAAACCAAACAAAAAACTCTAAAGACAGAAACACACATAAACAAATCAGCAGACAAACAACAATTTTAAAATTACAGAAGCAACGAATACATTTCTTCTCTCTCTCGCTCTTACCACACACACACACACACACACACACACACACACACACACACACACACACACACACACACACACACAACACACACACACACACACACACACACACACACACACACACACACACACAACAACATACAACAACACACAACATACATACACATACATACATACATACATACATACATAAAATACACATACAATACATACACACACATACACGCACACACACACACATACACACATGCGCGCGCGCACACACACATACACAAACACACACTCTCTCTCTCTCTCACATACACGCACCACACACACACAACACACACACACACACACACATACAACAAACACAAACACACCCATACAAGCACACATCCACACACCCACACACCCAACCCACACACGCAATCATACACACACACACGAGCGCGCGCGCGCGCGTGCACACACACACACATACACAAACACACACATCGAACCCCCCACCCACACACACACACATACAAACACAAAACACACACACCACACACACACGTACACACACCACCCCCTCCCCACCCCCACCCCCCCACACACACACACATACAAAGACATAGCCCGTTCGAGGGTTAAACAAACAGAATGCCCAATAAAGATAAACCAAAGGACCTGACTGTGATATTCATGAAAAGCATCGTCTAATCAAAAACACTTCATTCTCTAAATCTCCAATCTCACCCTTCTCAGCGTACACCATCTCCTCCAACTTTTCCACAGTAATATCAGGGTACAAAATGCACCGATACTGAAACAGCATGGAGACAAAAACGGCCTTGGGATGCCTGTAGACGTGGACTACCTTGACTTTGGGGTTCGTCTTTATCTGCTCTGGCAGCATCTGGAATGGATAGTGAGTCACCACAACCCGAGGCGACTCGACGTTCCCGACCAGGTCCACTTTCTGCAGGTCTATGAAGGCGGTATTGGTGTGACGAGAGCTGTACTCTGCATTTCCAGAAAGCAGCATGTCTAGTATTCTCCACGTCCAGTGGGTACCTGAACGTGAGAATTATTGATTGTTGCATTATTGGATTGTTGCATTATTGGATTTGTTGCATATTGTGTCTTTGTGAAAAAAAGAAAGAAAAAAAAAATGACCACCAAAAAAAAAAAAAACCGAAGAAAAAGAAGAAAATCCAAACAAACAAATTACACCAAACCAAATCAAACCAACCAACCAACCCACCAGCCAACCAACCAGCAGCCAGCCACGAACAACGAACTAACGAACGAAGAACGAACGAACAACGAACCAACCAACCAACCAACAACCAACCAACCAACCAACCAACCAACCAATCAACCAACCAACAACCAACCAACCAACCAACAACCAACCAACCAACCAAACCAACCAACCAACAACCACCAACTAACCAACCAAAGAAGCCCACAAACAAAGAAGCCACAAACAAACAAAAACAAACAAACAAACAAACAAACAAACAAACAAACAAACAAACACCATCAGCGTAGTCATTGGACAGAAGGAGATAGAGGTCGTTGACTTTCCTACCTGGCCAGTTCAATCAATAATTCAAACAATATGCATGGGCAAAACAAGGTCAGCATTCAACAGGCTGTCATACATCTAGACCAGCAAGAACATTTTCTTCAAACAAAAATTGCAGTTCCACAACTCCAACGTTCTAGTCAACTTTGCTGTACAGTTGTGAAACGTGAAGCCTGTAAACAAGCCAGGAGAAGAAGCTTGACTGCTTTGTTCTGATTTTAGACATTTTCTCCCACTGGACAAAACAGCAGCGAAGTTTCAGTCTTTTTCTCCTAATTTTTGTATTTGGTGTTTGTTGGATTATGATCTTACGTCTACGCTTGACAAAGACCGTTCCTCGTTGGGTTGCCGGGGGCTCTTTCAGTATAAATGGTATCCCCACCTTCTGGAAATTCTGTGCTAGAAATTTCCTCTTTTCTGTCATCCTTTTGTTTCTGCCTTGCTGCTTTGCTTTCTGTCATTTCTACTTATTTTCTGCATTAATGGTCCATTCACCTGCATTTTTTCGATGAAGTCTTACGTGCTTTTTCTTCGGATTGATAATTGGGTACATGTATTAAGTGCATTTTTGGCTCTAAGGAGGTGAGATATGCGGAAGCAATTTTAGGTAAATTATGTCTGTTTTTATAATTGTTTTGGTGTCCTTATGTATGCTTCTATTTGTGTTCAGGGTGTTTTTTAAATCTCCCCTGTGCGATAAATCGGACGGAATGGTCCTACGCCAAGGGCATGTCCTTAGATTATGTGCGCGAATGCATTGATATGTGTACTTAATTTTCTTTTTTTTTTTTCCTGTTGAAGTTTTGTGTGTTTTGAAGCGGTTATAGCCCTGATATGGCTATGCGCAGTCGGCTGGGCTTTAAACAACAATAAAAAATAAAAAAGAAAGAAAGACAAAGACCAATTGGCCAAAAATGTTAGCCTGTCTTGTCTGGTTGCATTAAATGCGCGTTCTGATATTTTTCGTGTTTTTTTTTTCTGGTTCCTGTATGCTTGAACGTGGGCAGTCACACTTGTTTTGGATAGACTGAGTCGGCTGGACCATGCCGTTAGTCTGCTGTCTTCCAGATGTCAACCAAGTTCTGAACTAGGAACCAGGAGGATAGCAAAGGAGGGGAAGACCAGAAAAATGAACTGGCACTTGACGGCTGACAGAGACCTACAACTGGTGGATAGACGCTGGAGTGATGCCCAAAGACTCTGAATACCAAACCCATTGGAGCGCTGTTGTTGTCTCATGCGTCGCACAACGCGGCAGCTTTTAAGTCTAAGTGAGTTTATAAAAGATATGTTTCCAACCCAGCACAAGCATCCCTGCTAAACGTGCAGCCACCCAATTATAGCTGTGGCTACAAATAGCAGCTGGGTTGGGCTAAATTATTAGGTCAGCTTGTGATCTTTCCATGTTTCCAGTCTTTAACATACGGTCTTCAATTTCCCAACACTGTCGTTATATCTTGTAACTGAAAACATCATAAAAATCAAATTTCCATTGAACATTTTTTTTTTTTCACATTTTTACGTGAAAGTTTCTTCCCTTCTCACAAACATACTTACAAAGTTCAAATGACTCTAAAAAGAAAACAAAAATAGCTGCATTAATTCCGTTATTCTCAATATTTCTTTACCTTTTATTTTGTTTGTGTTTCGGCTATATCTTTCTGTTTTGTTTTACTTATATTTTTGCCTGTCAATTTAAAAACTTTGAAACTTTAATATGGTTGAAAAATAAGAAAAAGCCTTTTTTTCACTTTAACCATGTTCTCCTATGATGGCTTACATAACAACAAAAATGACCGCGCACACCATAGGACGTGATGTAATAATGACCACACACAAGACACCTGCACAGTTTCCACTTTCGGATCTTCAGCAGTGCACAAAAACGTCATACAGACATGTCCACAAGACAGGGACAGCTCACAGTTCACTGGACAGGGCAGGATTTATACAAGTAGGGATTGGTCGAAGGGAGGTAATGCATACTGAGACTGAAGGTTCAAGTTCATATTGCTTACT
>JAPXFY010000022.1:69022495-69024995 GCA_030674185.1 Monoplex corrugatus
ATGAGGACATTTCTAGCACAGAATTTCCAAAGGGTGGGGATACTATTTGTACTGAAAGAGTCCCCATCATCCCCACGGGAGCGTTAAAAGTATATCAAACTAATATGAAAATCAAAATTAAACTAATCTTAAACTGAACGAAATACTTTTTTTTTTACCTGTACTTCTATCGGTTCATGCAGGTGAGGCAGGATTATCCCCTGGTGCTCTGCCATCTTAATCTCTGAACGGTTGATTAAGCCTGGCATCTCTCGCTCCTTGCCTGCCATTGTCAGCACTGTGGAATGGTATGGATTGGATTAGAATAGACAAGATTGGATTACTTACTTACAAAATCCAAAACAAGTCTGACTGCCCGCGTTCAAGCAAACAGGAACCAGAAAAAAAAAACACTAAAAGAAGAATAAGAAGGCGTATTTAACACAAGACAGGACGCATTCTTATTCTTTTTTCGTGTTTTTTTTCTGGTTCTTCTTCTTACTTACTTACAGTCTATCGTGCCATAGGCACGTGTACGGTCATCATCATCAGGTGCCCTGCCGCATGGCGTTGGCGACCATGGACTTCCAACCATCTCTATCTCTCATTGCCCCCAGCATCTCCCCCACCCTCCTCATCCCCAGCCACTCTGCAAGTCCGTCCAGCATTTTCTCCCTGGGTCTACCTGGTGCTCTCTTTCCCTCCAGCTTTCCCGTTGTGACCAGGTGCTCCAAATCCCCCTTCCTCATAAAATGGCCTATAAATGTTGGTTGTCTTTTCCTGATCTTCCTTATGAGTGATCTATTTGTGTCTGCCTCCATCAAGACTGTCTCGTTTGTTTTCTTTGCTGTTTATGGAACTCTCAACATTCTTCTGAGAAACCACATCTCGGCTGCCTCGATCCTGCTCACGTGTTCGGTAGTAACAAGATTCAACCAGTCGCCTTGGTGTAGTGCTTAGCGCAACGAGCTACCATCCGGTAGCTTGTGGGTTCGAATCCCCATAGGCCCTTTCAAAATTGCTGTGGATTGTTTCATACTACAACCAACTCCCACCCAGAGTTGAGCGTCTTATAGGTCACTGGGAACACTGAGACCACACAGTTAAGTCTCATCTACTTCTGCGTCAATGAGGGTGTTGCTTAAATCTCCTGACCAGTATCGCAGGTGTCTGTATCTCTCGGGCCTGGTTGATGGCAGGACGTATTACGGTAGTTAGTATAGAGTACAGAGTACAACCCTGTCACACAGTCTCAATTCTAGATGGAACGCCAAAGCGTCATGATTAGCATCTTCATCACCATCATCATCATAACGTTTTTAAAAAAAGTCTCAGCTTCTTTTGGTCATTAAAATGGCGTAGAAAATGTGTATGGTTGTGTGTGTGTGTGTGTGTGTGTGTGTGTGTGTGTGTGTGGTGTGTGTTGTGTGTGTGTGTGTGTGTGTGTGTGTGTGTGTGTGTGTGTGTGTGTGTGTGTGTGTGGTGTGTGTGTGTGTGTGTTCGTTCGTTATTTCTTTTAACGTCTATTCACATATGTGCTTTTAGACGGGGGAAAAAAAAAGTGCGTAAGGAATGAATGAATCTATGTAATCATGAAGGCATTGTATCAATTAAAATAACAATTAATGTAACATCAAACAAATTAACGAACAAAAGAAAAACAATCAGAACATTATATCAGTCAGGCTTCATCGGATTTCTCGGGGCTGTGTGGGAGTTACAGGTATAAAACAATTGGGCTGAATCAAAGGAAACGACCTACAGGGCTGTGCAGTAAACGCTAGCAATGTGTAAATACAGAGTGAAATCAGTATGTTTCTGTTTTAAGTTTGTAATTGTGTGTGTGTGTGTGTGTGTGTGTGTGTGTGTGTGTGTGTGTGTGTGTGTGTGTGTGTGTGTGTGTGTGTGTGTGTGTGTGTGTGTGGTGCGTGTGTGCGTGTGTAAGAGAGGCGAGTTGAAAGGAAACTGCTTAAGGACGATGATCCTTAAAAAATCTCAGCCAAGAGTCATTGTGCTGGCTGTTCTGG
Organism: Monoplex corrugatus; assembly: GCA_030674185.1. NCBI lineage: Eukaryota > Metazoa > Mollusca > Gastropoda > Littorinimorpha > Ranellidae > Monoplex > Monoplex corrugatus. Next base: position 69,024,502 of record JAPXFY010000022.1, read on the forward strand.
GGCAGCTTCTGTATGGAGACCCAGGCGTTGTTCAACCACTTGAATTCTTCTATTTTTCGTCATCGATTGTTTCTGGACCTTCATCTGTTACATCTTCCTTCTCATTTCTGGTGAAAGGCAGTCTGGCATTTTACTCTCTTCTTCCGATGATTCACTCAGTTTTTATCAGTGTAACCCTTTGACTCCCGAACCCTGTCCACCAGCCTCCTGCATTGTCGACCATGCTAGCAAAGCAAAAACTTAACCCTTTGACTCCCTCACCCTATCCACCAGCATCCTGCATTGTCGACCATGCTAGCAAAGCAAAAACTTAACCCTTTGACTCCCTCACCCTATCCACCAGCTCCTGCATTGTCGACCATGCTAGCAAAGCAAAAACTTAACCCTTTGACTCCCTCACCCTGTCCACCAGCCTCCTGTATTGTCGACCATGCTAGCAAAGCAAGGCAGCTGGTGGATAGGGTGAGGGAATCAAAGGGTTAATGCTTCCTGCA
>JAPXFY010000022.1:69034995-69044995 GCA_030674185.1 Monoplex corrugatus
TAAGTCTTCTTGTGTGACACATTCGCAAAGTTCTTTGATGTTTGTGAAATCGATCATTTAATCTATGTGTGTGAGTGTGTGTGTGTGTGTGTGTGTGTGTGTGTGTGTGTGTGTGTGTGTGTGTGTGTGTGTGTATGTGTGTGTGTGTGTGTGTGTGTGTGTGTGTGTGTGTGTGTGTGTTTTCTCTCTGTGTATGTGTGTGTGTGTGAATGTATGTGCTGTGTGTCTGTGTGTGTTTGTGAAAGAAAATGAGAGAGAGCGAGAGAGAGAGAGAGAAAATGAGAACGAGAGAGAGAGTGGAGAGAGAGAGTGAGTGAGGAGAGAGAGAGAGAGAGAAGAGAGAGAGAGAGAGAGAGAGAGAGAGAGAGAGAGAGAGAAAGCTTGGATCAGAGTGTCATAGGAGTTTGCCTAAGATCAGCCCTTAATTAGATTGACTTATGAACCCTCAAACAATTACAAGTTCATGTGAATCATCTATCTTGATCAATATGCGATTTCGCCAACGAAATAAATAGACTGCAAACTTGAAATGTTTGTAATCTATTCCTCTGGAATGGAAGTTTACTTGTACGGATGGTTTCGACCGTGTGTGTGTGTGTGTGTGTGTGTGTGTGTGTGTGTGTGTGTGTGTGTGTGTGTGTGTGTGTGTGTGTGTGTGTGTGTGTGTGTGTGTGTGTGTGTGTGTGTGTGTGTGTGTGTGTGTGTGTGTGTGTGTGTGTGTGTGTGTGTGTGTGTGTGTGTGTGTGTGTGTGTGTGTGTGAAGAAAACTCGCTGACCTCTCAAATATACAACATCTCTATAGCATCCGTCTTCTGCCCACCGTGTTTCAGACACAGGCAACACACCAGTGTTTACGTACAGGAAAGGGAGCGGCCGCCTGCTCCAGCCGGCGAGCGAGGGCCACTTTGTTTATAGTGGGCGCTAAGAAGCAGTGACTGTTCTTACTCTTTCCGTAGGTACTATACTCTTTGTTCAACTCAATGCAGGGACCACAGACATCTAAGATAACGAAAGTTGTGTGCTGGAAGCAAAGAGTTCTCCGCCTCACCCCCACCCCGCACTTACAAATCCAATGTAGTTTGTGTGGTGTTACCAACCCCTGACCCATGGCACCGTCCCACAGACATCTAAGATATCTTAGATGTCTGTGCACAGTCCCCGTATATTTACTGGCAAAGGTTTTAGCGGCCCTCACAACACACACTACTATTACCCCAGTCCCACATAGCCACCTGGTTATGAGGTTGTGTGTTTCTGCTGTAGACTGTCCGGCTATACCCCTCTGTCCAGCTTCCCTTCTCCCCTGTCCCCACACAGTCCTATCTCAAGCCCTCCCCTCTCTTTCGCTTTCTCTGTGAAGTGAAGCAATGAAAAACATTCTTCTGGTGTCCTCTCGTTTCTGCTACTATGCTTATGATATTCTTCTTCGATCGATTAACTATATTTTCCATTTCACGTAACAGCCAAACAAATTGCGATTGTAACTGAAGGCGGCAAGCTGTTTTAAATTTTGATTATTAATTATCCCGCGAAAATCCTGAGACAGATGGAGGGAGAGGGTACGCGCGGGAAGGCAGGGTTTCCTTAGTTAAACTGACTCGGTTACCACGCGATGTAGGAGGCCTCACAGGGGGTACATACTACTGAGAAAGATTAGAGAAGAAGAAAAGTATTAGACTGACTTGACACTAAACGTACCAAGCGTTTATCCCCTGCACAGCCTCTCACGGCGGGAAAGAAAAACAAACCACAGGAAATGAAGCAGCAAGGTCGCGTTCAGTCTTCTGCCGCCAATTATATTAATCTTTCTTGACAGAGAATGCAGACAGATGTGTGCTTATTTTGTGTTGTAATAAATGAAAATAAATGGTTGTAATTCTCACAGTGTTGGATATAAACGTAGACGAGAAAGAACTAGTTAGACAAATGTGGGGTAATCGTAACTGGAATGGCAGTGTGCACGTGAAATAGTAGCCTACTATCTCATGTGACAGTGTGTTGTACTGACACTAGTGACAATGTTGATGACAGCAGGTCTGTGTCACTGACATATCTTAACTTATCAGCATAGTTACACTCGATGCTTGTAGATAGTTACACTCGATGCTTGTAGATCTATAGTTACACTCGATGCTTGTAGATAGTTACACTCGATGCTTGTAGATAGTTACACTCGATGCTTGTAGATAGTTACACTCGATGCTTGTAGATAGTTACACTCGATGCTTATAGATGTATAGTTACACTCGATGCTTGTAGATAGTTACACTCGATGCTTCTAGATCCACTTCATGTCATCCTTTTATCCCATTTGGCTTTTTTCACATTTGGCAGGTGTAGGATTAATAATTGATAATAATAATTAATAATTACAATAATATTACACAGGGCAGTATGTACATTAGGCCTACAGACGTTCTCACATCTGGTACCAGAGAGTTTCAGTGTTGACGTCAGTAGATTGGCAGAGAGAGGGCAAGCCAGACAGAACAGCTGCCTCTTTGTTGTGGAGAACCGTGATGCATTACAGTAAATCGTCAACAGTGGACTGGCAGTGGATATGCTCATGCTTTAGCACTCAGGCTCTATGCTATACCCCAATTTATTTATCAAAGAAATCGGGACATGGTGTTGTTCTGCAGAAGTGTAGTAGTGGTAGTGCCGTGTTTGTGAAATCGTGTCCGACTGTGTGTGCTGTTACTGGTGAGAAGTTTGAACCTCCACCCTTATCGATAATCCAGACTTCGGTAAAGGCTGTTATCACCAGAGGTCAGTGTTTGCTTTTATTTACTCCTCAGATGTGTGTGTGTGTGTGTGTGTGTGTGTGTGTGTGTTCAGGCAGCATGACTGTTTTGCTTTGCAATTTCCTTCCACGTGCTTTTCTATTTCCGATGGATGTGCCAATCAAGTTACCGTAGCTCCGCCCCCAATTCCTTCGATTCGGATTATATTTTCCAAATTAAAGCACACAACCACACTTTTTGTTACAAAGATTATAACTAACTATAAAAGCAATGTCTGTGACAAAAATGAGCGATGCAGATTCCTTCTAGTTTGAGTAATCTGTGTTTAATTGAGAGCAGACAGCGTGTGTTACCTCGCCGACGGTTTGAATTCAAGTGACTTCCTTTTTTTGACTTCCCCACTGCCTCCCGCCTTATATACTCCTGCTGTTCCTTTAAGTAGATGGTGTACAACAGATAGTTAATTTAGCACAGATGATGGTTGGTGTGTACAACAGATAGTTAATTCAGCACAGACAACTGTTGGTGTGTACAACAGATACTTAATTCAGCACAGACAAAAAAAAAAAAAAAAAATGACGATTCATTTGACATTTCCTGGTAGCTGGGATATAAGAGCATCACAGATTTAGGTCAAGGGTACAGATTATCTGTCCACCAAACTGATTGGACCGCTGTTGCTACCACGTGCATCGCACGCGTGAATGTCTAAATAGGCAGAGGCCTGTTAAAACCTTTTGAATCCCCCACCCTACCCACTGACCACAAAACTTGACCCTTCGGCTCCCTCACTCTACCCACTAGCTCCCTCAACAGACATACACTGATAAGGTATTAAAACTATTCAGATAAAATTTCACCCGTAATGTTCAAGGACTCGCACAAAGACATGTCAGTTTCACGATCACACTTCTGCAGATAAGACAAAAACACTTGACCTGACCACAAAGATGAACAAGAACGAGTGTTACATCACGCACACACGTAGACCACTTAAAGCATAGTATAAACTACATACAATACAATACAATACAATACAATACAATACAATACAATATTTTATTTGTATAGCGCAAAATCTTCATAAAATCAAATCTAAGCGCTAAAACAGACACACACGCACGCACACACACGCACTCACGCACGCACACGCACACACACACACACACACACACACACGCACGCACACGGCTATAAATGGGGAGAAAGAATAAAAGCAATGGAAAATTATAGAGAGCATATTATATACAATTATATATTACAATGCGATTCCCCTCCGAGTGGAGACAGGTTGCAGAGGGGATTGAGTGAGGTCAGGATTTTATGCAGAGGAGAAAAGGTGAGTTTTGAGAGCGGACTTGAAGGAGAAAAAAGTAGGTTGCTGACGGACTGAGAGAGGAAGTTTGTTCCAGGAAAGTGGACCAGAAACAGAGAAGGCTCGTGGACCATAGGTATTGAGCTTAGTGCGTGGAAAGCGAAAAGTCAGAGGATCGGAGGCAGAGCTGATCCAATATTGAGCACGTACCGTATTTACCTCAATGCGTGTGACAGCCAACAACTGTGGATAGCATGAAAGCCTTAGACTGTGAAACTGTTCAGGTAAACTCCACTGGCCTACACACTTAAAGTCAATAATCAAAACTCAAGAGATTGAATCTTTATCATGGCAAGAATCAGTGAAACACGTCTGTCGTAATTTTCCGTTCTGTGAACCGTCCCTAATTCTAGCAGCTTAGAAAGCTTGAGTCACAAGTAAGGACACTAAAATGTGAACTCTTTATTTGACCCTGTTACCATTCTGCATTTTTCTACACTTGATCTAAGCTGAAACTGCTAGCGTTCGTTGGATGGGGAAATTATGGTAGGCTTATTGAAGTGAAGTTTTCTATTCAGAAGTGTCCAGAATTCACTCTCCCAACTGTAATGAATTGATATCACCATGCAGGTTACCAGAATCGGCCTGTATGAATTTCACATGTACACCGGTTTCTTCATGTGTGATTGAGAATTTTGATGTCGTTGTTGAGTGTTATGTTTTGGTGTAAATGTATTGAACCTGCACTGACACATAAACAAATGTTTATCTAAACATATACCTATCTATGTATCTATATATATCTATCTATGAGGTGATTTAAAGTAAACATATACCTATCTATGTATCTATATATATATATCTATGAGGTGATTTAAAGTAAATTTTCCTCATCACCATCATCATCATGTGCCCTGCAGTATGACGTTGGCGATTTTGCTTCTCCATACGAATCATCTCTTGTCGCCACAAATACATCTTCCACCCTCTCTGTCCTCAGCCACCCTGCAAGTCCATCCAACATTTTATCTCTGGGTCTACCTGGTTGTTCTCTGTTCCTCCAAATTTCCTCACATACGGATATATTTGCAGGCTTATGTGTGTATGATTGTGTGTATCTAGCTATCAGTTTATGTGTGTATGATTGTGTGTATCTAGCTATCAGTTTATGTGTGTGTATGATTGTGTGTATCTAGCTATCAGTTTATGTGTGTATGATTGTGTGTATCTAGCTATCAGTTTATGTGTGTGTATGATTGTGTGTATCTAGCTATCAGTTTATGTGTGTATGATTGTGTGTATCTAGCTATCAGTTTATGTGTGTATGATTGTGTGTATCTAGCTATCAGTTTATGTGTGTATGATTGTGTGTATCTAGCTATCAGTTTATGTGTGTGTATGATTGTGTGTATCTAGCTATCACTTTATGTGTGTATGATTGTGTGTATCTAGCTATCAGTTTATGTGTGTATGATTGTGAGTGTGTATCTAGCTATTACTTTATGTGTGTATGATTGTGAGTGTGTATCTAGCTATCACTTTATGTGTGTATGATTGTGAGTGTGTATCTAGCTATCACTTTATGTGTGTATGATTGTGAGTGTGTATCTAGCTATCAGTTTATGTGTGTATGATTGTGAGTGTGTATCTAGCTATCACTTTATGTGTGTATGATTGTGAGTGTGTATCTAGCTATCACTTTATGTGTGTATGATTGTGAGTGTGTATCTAGCTATCAGTTTATGTGTGTATGATTGTGTGTGTCTAGCTATCAGTTTATGTGTGTATGATTGTGTGTATCTAGCTATCAGTTTATGTGTGTATGATTGTGTGTGTGTAGCTATCAGTTTATGTGTGTATGATTGTGTGTGTGTATCTAGCTATCAGTTTATGTGTGTATGATTGTGTGTGTCTAGCTATCAGTTTATGTGTGTATGATTGTGTGTATCTAGCTATCAGTTTATGTGTGTATGATTGTGTGTGTCTAGCTATCAGTTTATGTGTGTATGATTGTGTGTGTGTATCTAGCTATCAGTTTATGTGTGTATGATTGTGTGTATCTAGCTATCACTTTATGTGTGTATGATTGTGAGTGTGTATCTAGCTATCAGTTTATGTGTGTATGATTGTGTGTGTGTATCTAGCTATCAGTTTATGTGTGTATGATTGTGTGTATCTAGCTATCACTTTATGTGTGTATGATTGTGAGTGTGTATCTAGCTATCAGTTTATGTGTGTATGATTGTGTGTATCTAGCTATCAGTTTATGTGTGTATGATTGTGTGTATCTAGCTATCAGCTTATGTGTGTATGATTGTGTGTGTGTATCTAGCTATCAGTTTATGTGTGTATGATTGTGTGTATCTAGCTATCACTTTATGTGTGTATGATTGTGTGTATCTAGCTATCAGTTTATGTGTGTATGATTGTGTGTGTGTATCTAGCTATCACTTTATGTGTGTATGATTGTGAGTGTGTATCTAGCTATCACTTTATGTGTGTATGATTGTGTGTGTGTATCTAGCTATCAGTTTATGTGTGTATGATTGTGTGTATCTAGCTATCAGTTTATGTGTGTATGATTGTGAGTGTGTATCTAGCTATCAGTTTATGTGTGTATGATTGTGTGTATCTAGCTATCAGTTTATGTGTGTATGATTGTGTGTGTGTATCTAGCTATCAGTTTATGTGTGTATGATTGTATGTATCTAGCTATCACTTTATGTGTGTATGATTGTGAGTGTGTATCTAGCTATCACTTTATGTGTGTATGATTGTGTGTATCTAGCTATCAGTTTATGTGTGTATGATTGTGTGTGTGTATCTAGCTATCAGTTTATGTGTGTATGATTGTGAGTGTGTATCTAGCTATCAGTTTATGTGTGTATGATTGTGAGTGTGTATCTAGCTATCAGTTTATGTGTGTATGATTGTGAGTGTGTATCTAGCTATCAGTTTATGTGTGTATGATTGTGAGTGTGTATCTAGCTATCAGTTTATGTGTGTATGATTGTGTGTATCTAGCTATCAGTTTATGTGTGTATGATTGTGTGTATCTAGCTATCACTTTATGTGTGTATGATTGTGTGTATCTAGCTATCACTTTATGTGTGTATGATTGTGTGTATCTAGCTATCACTTTATGTGTGTATGATTGTGAGTGTGTATCTAGCTATCAGTTTATGTGTGTATGATTGTGAGTGTGTATCTAGCTATCACTTTATGTGTGTATGATTGTGTGTATCTAGCTATCAGTTTATGTGTGTATGATTGTGTGTATCTAGCTATCACTTTATGTGTGTATGATTGTGTGTATCTAGCTATCACTTTATGTGTGTATGATTGTGAGTGTGTATCTAGCTATCAGTTTATGTGTGTATGATTGTGTGTATCTAGCTATCACTTTATGTGTGTATGATTGTGTGTATCTAGCTATCACTTTATGTGTGTATGATTGTGTGTATCTAGCTATCAGCTTATGTGTGTATGATTGTGTGTATCTAGCTATCACTTTATGTGTGTATGATTGTCACGGCTGTGCAAAACTGGCCAAATCGTTCTCTTTAGTTTACTGCGGACGGCAGCTGTAGGCCTGCAAAGCCTGGCATTCCAGAGTGGGGGAAGGGGGTGGGATGCAGGGTCGAGACGGGGTCACGACAGTAGCTGCGGACGAATCCCTTCTTTGTCTGTATTAAAACTTGATCATTTTACCCGATCTTCTCCTGTCTGTAGACACGGAACCTAAAATATCTGGATGTTGATTTTTTGTGATTTACAAGTTTGTTCTAAGTGCCCGCGTTACGTCTAAGAATTAGAATTTGTACCGTTGGCTGAAGTTTGTAATCTACAAACTTTTGCAGTGACTATGTGTTCAGCTGCTGTGCTTTTTTGTTAAAACGTGTAGATCTATTGTTCACGTGTTAAAACTTCTAATTCCACTGATGCTGATTTTTTGTTCCCCCCCCCCCCCCTTTTTTTTTTTTTTTATCGTTTTCTCATCCTTTTGTTCTCGTTTTATTTCATCCATTTTTTGGGGGTTTTTTGTCGTTGACTTGGAGACTGGTTTCCAAATATATATGTGATGCTGAAGTATTGATGTATATGAAGTTAAGTGAAAGTCTAAGGATAAGTTACTCACTATAATCTGCTTTGAACATCACATCATTCAGTCTTGTACTCAGAGCACTGTTGTGAGAGAACTGAACAGTTTTATTGTTTTGATCGTAGTTCTTTCCTTACGTATTAGTGTTAAGTGTTGTGTGTATAATTGAACAATGGCTGTTGTTTATGAACACACTGCAATTTTGCACAATGAGAGACTTCAGTCTTTGTGTCGAGCATGTGGTGGGCGTTCCAGCAAAAAAAAAAACAACAACAAAAAACAAACAAAGCCCAGGGCTCCCATTCTCTGTCAGTATGTACTCAAAGTGCTATGCATGGCTGAGAAAACTGAAGATGTCGTCTGTTCCATCGAAAACAATAATGAAAACCAGTCTGTCTGATGTGGAGAAGGCGGCACCAATGTGGGTTAACTTTGATGCAGTTCAGTGTACACTATTCATTACTGTGTTAAAACTTCAACCTGCATTCAACACGCACCCGGCAGTGTGTGATGACCAACCTCTTGACCCCAATTCAGTGGAGTAATTAAAACGCGCACCTCTCCTCTCAGGTTCAGGTCGAAAACTTTCAAGTAAGTGGAGGTGCACGCTGGCATGCTGTAGTTTGTGTGGCATGTTGTTCTGTGTGCATGGAAACTGTCAGGACTGCATTAACGGCGGTTTAAAACAGCAAAATTTTGTGAAATCGGAAATTATCCGTCTCCGTACTTGTGGTTGTGCATGTATTTGAACTAACACTGCAGTCTGCTTTGCCAGTCAAACACATTCGTGTTTGGTATCATTTTAAAGCTCGTGGTTCTGGCCATCCAGCTATCTACAATACACTCTAGTTTGGCCAAAGCGCTTTAAAAAATGTAGCATTTAAAGTCATACCCATTTCCCCCAGTTAAACGCCAGATGTCAGCTATGGCTGCTGACAGGCGATATATAAACATTCTGCCCAGGGAAGGCAGGCATCATGGTCGGGTCACGCATAGGTCAGCGCGCTCGGCTCAGCAACTAAAGGGAAGGGTTGGAACAGCAGTGTTGTGTGTATCTAGCTATCACTTTATGTGTGTATGATTGTGTGTATCTAGCTATCAGTTTATGTGTGTATGATTGTGTGTATCTAGCTATCACTTTATGTGTGTATGATTGTGTGTATCTAGCTATCAGTTTATGTGTGTATGATTGTGTGTATCTAGCTATCACTTTATGTGTGTATGATTGTGTGTATCTAGCTATCAGTTTATGTGTGTATGATTGTGTGTATCTAGCTATCAGTTTATGTGTGTATGATTGTGTGTATCTAGCTATCACTTTATGTGTGTATGATTGTGTGTGTGTATCTAGCTATCAGTTTATGTGTGTATGATTGTGTGTATCTAGCTATCAGTTTATGTGTGTATGATTGTGTGTATCTAGCTATCAGTTTATGTGTGTATGATTGTGTGTGTGTATCTAGCTATCAGTTTATGTGTGTATGATTGTGTGTGTGTATCTAGCTATCAGTTTATGTGTGTATGATTGTGTGTATCTAGCTATCACTTTATGTGTGTATGATTGTGAGTGTGTATCTAGCTATCACTGTATGTGTGTATGATTGTGTGTGTGTATCTAGCTATCAGTTTATGTGTGTATGATTGTGTGTATCTAGCTATCAGTTTATGTGTGTGTGATTGTGTGTATCTAGCTATCAGTTTATGTGTGTGTGATTGTGTGTATCTAGCTATCAGTTTATGTGTGTGTGATTGTGTGTGTGTATCTAGCTATCAGTTTATGTGTGTATGATTGTGTGTGTGTATCTAGCTATCAGTTTATGTGTGTATGATTGTGTGTGT
>JAPXFY010000022.1:69049995-69067495 GCA_030674185.1 Monoplex corrugatus
CAACAGATGGTTAATTCAGCACAGACAACTGTGGTGTGTACAACAGATAATTAATTCAGCACAGACAAGGGTTGGTGTGTACAACAGATAATTAATTCAGCACAGACAACTGTTGGTGTGTACTACAGATAATTAATTCAGCACAGACAACTGTTGGTGTGTACAACAGATAATTAATTCAGCACAGACAACTGTTGGTGTGTACAACAGATAATTAATTCAGCACAGACAACTGTTGGTGTGTACAACAGATAACTAATTCAGCACAGACAAATGGTGGCAATTCGTTTCACACTTGCTGGTAGCTGGGATACTAGAGCCTTACAGATTTAGGTCAATTGTGCAGATTGTCTGTCCACTAATCCCATTGGAGCGCTGTTGCTGCCTCGTCATCGCACGCGCAGAAATGTCTAAATAGGCAGACGCCTGTCAACCCTTTGACTCCCCCACCCTATCCACCAACAGCAAAAACTTAACCCTTTGGCTCCCTTACCCTACCCACCAGCTCCCTCAACAGACACACATCGATGAGGTATTAAAACTATTCAGATAAAAATTCACCCGTAATGTTCAAGGACTCGCACAAAGACATGACAGTTTCACGATCACACTTCTGTAGATAAGACAAAAACACTTGACCTGACCACAAAGATGAACAAGAACGAGTGTTACATCACGCACACACGTAGACCGCTTAAAGCATAGTATAAACTACATCAACTTTAAACTACGCTTTTTTCCACATACAATGGAATGTTAAAGAAATGATACATCTCACATCAAACTCTGTAAACATACAAAACATGATGGCTGTTGGTGTGTACAACAGATAGTTAATTCAGTACAGACAAATGGTGGTGATTCATTTGACATTTGCTAATAGCTGGATACAAGTGCACCACAGATTAAGGTCAAGGGTGCAGATTGTCTGTCCACTAATCCCATTGGAGCGCAGTTGCTGCCTCGTCATCGCACGCTCAAGAATGTTTAAACAGGCAGACACCTGTTTACCCTTTGACTACCGAATCCTATCCACCAGCTTCTGTCTGCAGGATGTTGGTGCGCAGGATACGTCCCACCCCGGCCTCCCTGTGGGGGATGCCGGAGGCTCTTTCAGTATAAAATTAATAGTATCCCCACCTGGAAAGTCTGTGCTAGAAAATTCCTCTTTTCTGTCACTGTCTTTGTTTCTGCTTTGATCCTTTGCTTTCTATCATTTCATCCTTTTCTGCCTTGCTGATCCATTCACCTGTATGTGTTCGATGAAGTCTTGCGTACTTTCACCTAGGGTTGATAATTGGGTATATGTATTAAGTACAGTTCTGTATGTGTTCGATGAAGTCTTGCGTACTTTCACCTAGGGTTGATAATTGGGTATATGTATTAAGTACAGTTCTGTATGTGTTTGATGAAGTCTTGAGTACTTTCACCTAGGGTTGATAATTGGGTATATGTATTAAGTACAGTTCTGTATGTGTTCGATTAAGTCTTGCGTACTTTCACCTAGGGTTGATAATTGGGTATATGTATTAAGTACAGTTCTGTATGTGTTCGATGAAGTCTTGCGTACTTTCACCTAGGGTTGATAATTGGGTACATGTATTAAGTACAGTTCTGTATGTGTTCGATGAAATCTTGCGTACTTTCACCTAGGGTTAATAATTGGGTACATGTATTAAGTACAGTTCTGTATGTGTTCGATGAAGTCTTACATACTTTCTCTTAGGGTTGATAATTGGGTACATGTATTAAGTACAGTTCTGTATGTGTTCGATGAAGTCTTACATACTTTCTCTTAGGGTTGATAATTGGGTACATGTATTAAGTACAGTTCTGTATGTGTTCGATGAAGTCTTACATACTTTCTCTTAGGGTTGATAATTGGATACATGTATTAAGTACAGTTCTGTATGTGTTCGATGAAGTCTTACATACTTTCTCTTAGGGTTGATAATTGGGTACATGTATTAAGTACAGTTCTGTATGTGTTCGATGAAGTCTTACATACTTTCTCTTAGGGTTGATAATTGGGTACATGTATTAAGTACAGTTCTGTATGTGTTCGATGAAGTCTTACATACTTTCTCTTAGGGTTGATAATTGGATACATGTATTAAGTACAGTTCTGTATGTGTTCGATGAAGTCTTACATACTTTCACCTAGGGTTAATAATTGGGTACATGTATTAAGTACAGTTCTGTATGTGTTCGATGAAGTCTTACATACTTTCACCTAGGGTTAATAATTGGGTACATGTATTAAGTACAGTTCTGTATGTGTTCGATGAAGTCTTACATACTTTCTCTTAGGGTTGATAATTGGATATATGTATTAAGTACAGTTCTGTATGTGTTCGATGAAGTCTTACATACTTTCACCTAGGGTTAATAATTGGGTACATGTATTAAGTACAGTTCTGTATGTGTTCGATGAAGTCTTACATACTTTCTCTTAGGGTTGATAATTGGATATATGTATTAAGTACAGTTCTGTATGTGTTCGATGAAGTCTTACATACTTTCTCTTAGGGTTGATAATTGGATATATGTATTAAGTACAGTTCTGTATGTGTTCGATGAAGTCTTACATACTTTCACCTAGGGTTGATAATTGGGTACATGTATTAAGTACAGTTCTGTATGTGTTCGATGAAGTCTTACATACTTTCACCTAGGGTTAATAATTGGGTACATGTATTAAGTACAGTTCTGTATGTGTTCGATGAAGTCTTACATACTTTCACCTAGGGTTAATAATTGGGTACATGTATTAAGTACAGTTCTGTATGTGTTCGATGAAGTCTTACATACTTTCTCTTAGGGTTGATAATTGGATATATGTATTAAGTACAGTTCTGTATGTGTTCGATGAAGTCTTACATACTTTCACCTAGGGTTAATAATTGGGTACATGTATTAAGTACAGTTCTGTATGTGTTCGATGAAGTCTTACATACTTTCTCTTAGGGTTGATAATTGGATATATGTATTAAGTACAGTTCTGTATGTGTTCGATGAAGTCTTACATACTTTCTCTTAGGGTTGATAATTGGATATATGTATTAAGTACAGTTCTGTATGTGTTCGATGAAGTCTTACATACTTTCTCTTAGGGTTGATAATTGGATATATGTATTAAGTACAGTTCTGGGTCTAGGGAAATGACATAAGCGGAAGCAATTTTACGTAACTTAGGCCCGTTTTATATGTGTTTTATTGTACTTAATTGTGTTGAAATCTGTAAGCAGGTGTGTTTTTTAACCCCCTTGTGTGATATATGGGATTGTGCGGTCAACGCTGGGGGCATCTCCTTAGATCATATGCGCGGGTAGGTGGGACTTAAACAAAAATAACAGTAACAGCCAGACGTGGGAGTCAGTGGGATAATGTACTAACAGCACATTTACTGCTATCGGCACTGACGTTCGGAGTAATCGCTTTTCCCAGCCACAGAACAGTATTCAAGCGTACTAAGACATAACTGCAACACGTACACCTTCCATGCATTATGCATGTTCACACTATAGCAAGTAGACAGAGAGAGAAGAGGGAGAGAGTGGAGGGGAAGGGGAGAGAGAGAGAGGTGTGTGTGTGTGTGTGAGAGAGAGAGAGGGAGAGAGACAGAGAGAATGGCACAAAAGGGAGACTGAGTGTATGTGGGTGTGAGAGAGACGGAGGGTGAGAAAAAGAAAGAAAGAAAGAAAGAGAGAGAGAGAGAGAGAAAGAGAGAGAGAGAGAGAGAAAGCGACAGACAGACAGAGACAGATACAGAGAAATAGGGACACAGAGACAAAGGCAGAGAGAGAGAGAGAGAGAGAGAGAGACAGACAGACAGACAGATAGAATGACACAAAAGGGAGACAGAATGTATATGTGTGTGAGAGAGAAGGAGGGGGCAGAAAAAGAAAGAGAGAGAGAGAGAGAGGACAGAGACAAAGACAGACAAAGACAGACAGAGACAGACAGAGACAGAGAAATAGGGACACAGAGACACAGGCAGAGAGAGAGAGAGAGAGAGGGTGGAGGAGAGAGAGAGAGAGAGAGAGAGAGGACAGAAACAAAGACAGAGACAGACAGATACAGAGAAATAGGGACACAGAGACAAAGGCAGAGAGAGAGAGAGAGAGAGAGAGAGAGAGAGAGAGGGTGGAGGAGAGAGAGAGAGAGAGAGAGAGAGAGAGAGAATGACACAAACGGGAGACTGAGTGTTTATGGGTGTGAGAGAGAAGGAGGGGGGAGAAACGAAAGAAAGAAAGAAAGAGAGAGAGACAGACAGACAGACAGAGACAGACAGACAGACAGACAGACAGACAGAGACAGAAAAATAGGGACACAGAGACAAAGACAAAGAGAGAGAGAGAGAGCGAAAGAGGGGGAGGAGAGAAAGAGAGAAAGACAGCAAGAGTGAAAGAGAGAGAAAGAGAGAGAATGATACAAAAGGGAGACTGAGTGTATATGTGTGTGAGAGAGGAGGGGAGAGAGAAAGAAAGAAAGAAAGAGAGAGAGAGACAGACAGACAGACAGAGACAGTGACAGATAAACAGAGAGAGAGAGAGAGAGGCAGACAGAGAGACAGAGACATAGACAGAGAGGCAGACAGACAGAGAGAAACAGAGACAGAGTCAGACAGACAGAGACAGAGAGATGTTATGCGGGGCTTAGTTGCAAAATTATGCAGCTGAGCAGGAAGGAATACTTACGAGATAATATATCTGAACATGATAAACGTACTTGTAACAATGTACTTGACACAATGTGAGCATATGCATAATGCGTTGCAAAGCATGCACACTCATCATCATCATCGTCATGTGCCCTGCCACATGGCGTTGGCGATCATGGACCTCCATATGCATCTATCCCTTGTCGCTGCAAGTAAATCCTCCATCCTCTTTGTCCTCAGCCACACTGCAAGTCCGTCCAATATTTTTCTCCTGGGTCTACCTGGTGTTCTCTTTCCCTCCAGCTTTCCTGTTGTGACCAGGTGCTCTAATTCCCATTTCCTCATAAAATGGCCTATATATGTCGCTTGTCTTTTCATAATCTTCCCATTAATGATCTTCTTGTGTGTGCCTCCATCAAGACTGTCTCGTTTGTTTTCTTTGCTGTCCATGGAACTCTCAACATTCTTCTTAGAAACCATATCTCAGCTGCCTCAGTCTTGTTCTGGCTTTGCGTGTTGACTGTCCACGCCTCACAACCGTATAACATTATTGGTTCTATATAACATTCAAGAACTCTCTTCCTGATATTAATTGATACGCATTTGTTGGTAAGAACGCTTTTCATCTTCTTGAATGCTGTTTTGGCTTGGCTGATTCTGCTGGCTCTTTCTGATGTGCATCTGCCGTCTGGTGAGATGACCGTTCCCAGGTATTTAAACTTATCAACCTGTCCCAAAGTTGTGCCATTTGCCGTTATTTTGCATGAGGGGATTTCATGTTTTTTTGTTTGTTTTTTTACTGATTACCATGCCTTCTTGCCAATTAGCTCCAACCCTTTATTTTTGCTTTTTATTTTTGTTATATTCACAAGGTGTTTTAGGCCCCTTTCATTTTCTCCAATTAGCACGATGTCATCTGCGTAACGAAAGCGTACTATGAACAAGAAACACCACGAGGGTGCGGATGGGGCCCGGAGCACCAGTGCCTCGCCACTATCGGGTCACTCACCTTCCAGGCTCCCGACACCAATCGACAATCATTTCTTCGAGCAAAGGATGGAGGGGGGGGGTGCTGTGATGCGTTGCATGACCATTGGGACCAGTCATCAGTTACCTTGTTTACAAACCGAATGGCAAAGTAGGGAGATGACAAACCACGGGACAGAGCCACACAACGCGCACCAACCAGGTCAGCACAGCCTCTGGATCAGAAAAGAATGGAAGACCCCTCTCTCGCCCCACTCTGGTCTTTATATCTCTTTCGGGCAGCCCGACCTGCCGCCATCTTGGCATAGCTGTCAGCACCTTTCCACTTACTATAGACTCGACATTCAGCAGTCGAAGCTTCTAACATTGTCTTACTTCAACCACAGGGGTTGTTTGAACGGCCACGAAAGTGGCCAGGCATGATGCTTCAGACACAGCCCATTTTCTGTCAGCAAGGTCTGACATGCGCCGAATTGGGATCCCAAGTTTGCCGTCTTTCGAGAAGCTTGCAGGTCTTTCCCTGTGGTCATCAGACCTGATTCCCTGAAGTCAGTGGCCAAGCTTAAAATACTGTTTTGTGGCTGGGAAAGCTGTTATCCAACGTTGTGTCAATGTTATTCGCAATGTTTGTGTCAATGTTAGTCGCATGTTTGTGTCAATGTTAGTCGCAATGTTTGTGCTGACAGTATTTAATCAGCTGGACTTGAAAATGTATTTGTTACTGTTTTTACTGTTTAAACCCAGCCGACCACGAAGAGCGTATCAGGGCTATTACAATTTCAAAACATTCACAACACTTCAACAGGAAAACAAAAAAAAAAGGAAAAGAAAATTAAGTACCCATATAATTGCATTTGCGCACATAATCTAAGGAGTTTCCCCTGACTTTGACCACTCTGTCCAATTTATCACACATGGGATTTGAAAAAAGGTAGCTGAACAGAATTTAAAACAGAAATAAGGGCACAAAAACACATACAAAAAACGGGCCTTAATTTCTAAAATTGCTTCTGCATATCTCATTTTCCTAGAGCCAAAAATGCACTGAATATATGTACCTAATCATCAACCCAAAAGAAAGTACGTAAGACCTTATCGAACACAGACAGGTGAATGACCAGCAAGGCAGAAAATGATAGGAAGAAAGGACAGAAAGCAAAGCAACAAGGCAGAAGCAAAGAGGTGACAAAAAAGAGGACATTTCCTGTACAGAATTTCCAGAAGGTTGGGATTATGTTACAATGGACGTCAATTGTATTCATCTACAATGAGCACTCTTCTTTCGGTCTTTTCGAATTTAAAAAAAATTCAAACCAACATACAAGTGAGCTTTTGTTTTTAATTAAATTTAGTTTTAGTCACATGCAACATTTGAAGGGTGTGTGGATGTGTGTGTGTGTGGGGGGGGGGGGGGGGGAAAAGGAGAAAACACGCAGGTGCGTACACAATGACATACTTAACATTCGTATACAGACACCAATGCGATCCTGTGGACCTTTATGTGTCTGTTGGATAACGATATAGACTCCAGAGGCGAGTTTCTTAGTTGTAGCGAAGTGGGACAAAAACGAGCTAAAACGTGTGAATCAAGCGTGCAGGTTTCTTACGGCCCCTTTGTGCCAGCAAAGCTAGCGGCTACGTAAGAGAAACGTAGAGGTGTCGAGAGGTGTTAGCTTATAATTTCAAGATGGCGACCGCGTGTGCATCAGGATTCACATACTTGTCCTCTGTTGCTGCCGTAATTAAATTAACCACACAAGTGGTTATGATGTTGGTCAATATTGAAGAGACATCAGCAAAGAGTCGTCAGCAGTGTTACTAACATGAAGCAACTTCACGTGTTTTTCCATGCGTTCTGTCATCTTGGATATGCTACGTTTGCTTAATTTACTAGGACGTTTCATGCACACGCTCACCCTAAATCAGCTAGCCACCAGCATCTGGCTTTATCTTGATTTGCTATGCCTAAGAAACTCGGTCAAATTACTGGGGGAGGGCAGGGAGGGAGACTTAACTGGCCTAGCAGCGTTGGCCTCGATTTTCTCCTCAGTTTGACCGGAAAATTAAACTGAACGTCTAGTCCTTTGGAAGGAAACGAAAAACGAAATGGACCCGTGTGCGTTTGGCTGTGCACACTAAAGAGCGCACGGCAGTTGAAAATCGTGAAGAGCAGCGGCATTATCCGCTGCCTTGGTATAAAACATTGGAGAGCTAGGTTGATTTCGCAGGTCCCACCCCTTGAAGACCAATTAGCCTTCTTGCCTTCCTGAAGTCTTGGTAAAAAATGTGAACATGAATATGAATTTGAACCGAGGGAGAGGGGATGGGCGCCGCCCTCACTGTGCTGGCCCCGGGAAAAGTTGAGGTCTCTGCCACCTCGCTCCCCTAGGACCTCAGGGTTATGGAATTATCTAGGTAGGACATCAGGACCTGGCCAGCTCATGGGTTTATGTGCAGGCTTAAGGCTTTGTGCCATGATTATTCTGGATGTTCTCCATCACATGGCACCTGTGACGATAGTACGCATGGATTTCATTCCGACCGTTGAGACGTTATCGTGAGAAACTGAAACTAAAACTGTAGCGCTGGGTGGCCAGCTTCTTTGTTAACTTTGTCCAGAAGCCAAAGACTGAATCAGCGTGAACTAAGTTTTACTGTAGAGAATTCCAATCTGTTGTAGCGGTGGAAGAATAAATGTTTAACCCTTTGGCTCCAGCACCCTCTCCATCAACTGCAAAAATTTAACCCCTTGAATCCCTAACCCTATCAACCAGCTTCCTGCAGGAAGCTGGTGATAGGTGAGGGAAACAAAGGGTTAATTTTCTGCTTTAGTAGCCTGGTTGACAATACAGGATGCTGGTGGGCAGGATGCAGGAGTCAACATTTTAAGCTGATTTTTTTTACAAGTTTGAATCCTGAAACGAGTATCATATTTTCAAGTTTAATTGTTTACAATACTGTTAGACATGAAACTTTTCGTTTTGTTTGGTGAAGATCAATCTGGCTTTTCTTTTGTGGTGTCAAGAATTTGTCTGGAGGTATGGCCAGTACTAACCCCAGTAAACTAACCCAGTCTCCTTCATAATGTCTCGCATTGACTATTGCAATTCACTCCTGTCTGGTCTTCCTGCCTCCACCATCCACATCCTACAGCGCATTCAAAACAATGCTGCACGCCTTGTACTAAAAAAGAAAAAAGCTGACCACATATCTCCTCTCCTGGCACAACTTCACTGGCTCCCTGTATCAAAGCGCATACAGTACAAACTAGACACCATGTGCTACAAAAGCCTCAATAACGCAGTCCCCGATTACCTGTCAAGCCTACTTGAGATCTATCTTCCCTCACGTACCCTCCGCTCTGCCTCCGATCCTCTGACTTTTCGCTTTCCACGCACTAAGCTCAATACTTATGGTCCACGAGCCTTCTCTGTTTCTGGTCAACTTTCCTGGAACAAACTTCCTCTCTCAGTCCGTCAGCAACCTACTTTTGTCTCCTTCAAGTCCGCTCTCAAAACTCACCTTTTCTCCTCTGCATAAAATCCTGACCTCATTCAATCCCCTCTGCAGCCTGTCTCCACTCGGAGGGGAATCACATTGTAATATATAATTGTATATAATATGCTCTCTATAATTTTCCATTGCTTTTATTCTTTCTCCCCATTTATAGCCGTGTGCGTGTGCGTGTGTGCGCGCGCGCGCGCGCGTGTGTGTGTGTGTGTGCGTGCGTGCGTGCGTACGTGCGTGTGTGTGCGTGCGTGCGTGTGTGTCTGTTTTAGAGCTTAGATTTGATTTTATCAAGATTTTGCGCTATATAAAATATTGTATATTATTATTATTATTATAAAGATACATTCTGACAAATCATATATACATAAGCCTAAAACATATCCACGTAATCGACAAACTTACGTTATTCTTACTCGTATTGTTTAACGCCCAGCCGACTGTGAAAAACTGTATCAACGCTATAACCATTTCCACACGTACATAACCCTTCATTGAGAAAACAAACTGGAAAAGACAAGTAAATACACAAATCAATGTATTTGAACACATTATCTAAATATACGCCCCTAGCGTTTCCCATTGCACTCAATTTATCCTAGAGGGTTTTAAAAATGCAACTTTAATACAAAGGCAAGCAAAACTAAGCACACTAAAATATGTGTAAAAACAGCCACAATTCTTCAAAATTATTTCCGCATATCACATTATCTTACTGTCAAAAATGCATTCCACACATGAATCCAATTTTCAGTCATGATAGAGAGTATGTCAGACTTTATTGCACACACACACGTAAGTGAATGGACCAGAAAGTAATAAGAAGAGATGGCAGAAAGCAAAGGGGCAAAGCAGAAACAACAAGTGGGAGAGAAAAGAAGACATTTCTAGCATACTGAACGAGCCTCCAGCATCCTCGTGGGGTGGATTACATGTAAATAGCTAGATACCTACTCACAATCATATAATAATAATAATAATAATTACAATATTTATATAGCGCAAAATCTTGATAAAATCTAAGCGCTGAAACAGACACACACGCACGCACGCACACACACGCACGCACGCACGCACCCACACACACACACACACACACACACACACACACACACACACACACACACACACACACAGCACACGGCTATAAATGGGGAGAAAGAATAAAAGCAATGGAAAATTATAGAGAGCATATTTATATACAATTTTAATTACAATGTGATTCCCCTCCGAGTGGAGACAGGCTGCAGAGGGGAATTGCGTGAGGTCAGGATTTTATGCAGAGGAGAAAATGTCTATCTAAACATATGCCTATCTATCTAAGGTTGTCTGTCTGTCTGTCTGTCTGTGAGGTTTATGCTGCTAGAATTAGGGACGGGTTCACAGAACGGAAAAGCCTGCAAATATATCCGTATGTGAGAAAAGCTGGAGGGAAAGAGAACACCAATAGGCCCGGTGAACAAATGTTGGACGGACTTGCAGGGTGGCTGAGAACAGAGAAGGTGAAAGATGTTCTTGTGGCGACAAGGGATTGATTCGTATGGAGAGCCATGATCGCCAACACCATGTGGCAGGGCAGATAATGATGATGATGATGATGATGATGATGAGGCAAATTTATGTTAAATCACCTGATAGACAGACAGACAGACAGACAGACAGACAGACAGACAGACAGACAGACAGACAACCTTAGATAGATAGGCATATGTTTAGATAGACATTGTGTATATGTTAGAGTACGCTCAACAAATTTACACCAAAACATAACACTCAATAACAACATCAAAACTCTCAATCACACATGAAGAAACCAATGTACATGTAAACATTGACACAGGCCAATTCTGGTGGCCAACACTGAAAGTTATTCATTAAAGATGGGACAGTGAATTCTTAACATTTCTGAACAGAAAACTTCACTTCAACAGTCCCACCATAATTTCCCCATCCAACAAACGCTAACAGTTTCAGCTCAGATCAAGTGTAGAAAAATGTAGAATGGTAACAGGGTCAAAGAAAGTGGTGCACTTCAGAGTGTCCTTAATGATGAGCTTTAAGCTGCTAGAATTAGGGATGGGTTCACAGAACGGAAAATTACGACAGACGTGTTTCACTGATAATCGCCATTATAAAGATTCACTCTCTTGAGTTTTGATTATTGACTTTAAGTGTGTAGGCCAGTGGAGTTTACCTGAACAGTTTCACAGTCTGAGGCTTTCATGCTATCCGCAGTTGTTGGCTGTCACACGTATTGAGGTAAATACGGTACGTGCTCAGTGACTGGATCATCTCAGATGTGGGTGAGGAGTACATGTTTATTCATTTTACTCCGCACAACAGTGTTAGTGGCGTACAAGACTTTCACACACATTGCAGTATCTGTTTGCCAATTTACTTTTTTTTTGTCAACGTATTGTGTTTTGTTTTTGTACTTCATAAAACTGTTCTCTGCATTAATACTGTTATCAAAGACGAAGTCGAGTAATGTATTTTGTGAGCTACTGGCGTAAAAATCATTGACTACTGTAGTTTAGTTGTTTTTTCCTTTTAAGTCCATAGGTTAAAACAGAAGACGATTTGAATGAAGATGTACTGTTACTTGTGACAGCCGAGATGTGGTTTCTAAGAAGAATGTTGAGGGTTCCATGGACAGCAAAGAAAACAAATGAGACAGTCTTGATGGAGGCAGACACAAGTAGATCACTCATAAGGAAGATTAGGAAAAGACAAGCAATATTTATAGGCCATTTTATGAGGAAGGGGGATTTGGAGCACCTGGTCACAACGGGAAAGCTGGAGGGAAAGAGAGCACCGGGTAGACCCAGGGAGAAAATGCTGGATGGACTTGCAGGGTGGCTGAGGATGAGGAGGGTGGGGGAGATGCTGGGGGCAACGAGAGATAGAGATGGTTGGAAGTCCATGGTTGCCAACGCCATGCGGCAGGGCACCTGATGATGATGAGTGTTGATAGTAATGATTGCTTTATAATTCTTTTGTGTATTGAGACTGTGTAGCAGGGCTGTGCTTTATGCATACTTTCATGTTGTATCATAGCGTCAACCAGGCCCGAGAGATACGGGACTGTGTAGCAGGGCTGTGCTTTATGCATACTTTCATGATGTATCATAGCGTCAACCAGGCCCGAGAGATACGGGACTGTGTAGCAGGGCTGTGCTTTATGCATACTTTCATGTTGTATCATAGCGTCAACCAGGCACGAGAGATACAGATACCTGCATTGCTGGTTAGGATATTTAAGCTACACCCTCAATGACGTATCTGTAGAGTGGATGAGACTTGACTGCGTGGTTCCAGTTTTCACTTGCTGGGGACGGGGAGGGTGGGGGAGATGCTAGGGGCAACGAGAGATAGAGGCAGATGGAAGTCCATGATCGGCAGGGCACCTGATGATGATGATGAGTTACAACAAGAAAGCTAGTGGGAAAGAGAGCACCGCACCCAGGAAGAAAGTATTAGACAGGATTGCAGAGTGGAAGAGGACAGAAAGGGTAGGAGATACACTTGCAGGGACAGAAGATAGATACAGACTAAAGGGCCAAGATGGCAAACGCCACGTGTCATGGCACATGATGATAATAACAAATACATATATTGTAAATAATTTGTGTTTGATTTTGTTTACATTTCTTCAGAATAAAGCCTTTCACCGTTGGTGCTTTCAATCCCACACATCAATCAAAACTTTTAACTCCCCCTTCCAGGTACCCATTGGCTGTGGGAAGTCACCTCCATGCTCCTCCTGGGCAGAACAGAATATGAAAGTCGTCCCAAAAAGCAGCTCATGTTAGACTCAATTGAGGTGAGCACATTGGACCAGATGCCTTCTCCACGCATCCTCAACACGCATCTTCCGTTCTCCATGCTTCCGGTTCCAGAGCTCAAGGCCAAAGGGGTCAAAGTTTTGCACGTGTACCGGAATCCCAAGGACATCGTGGTGTCTTATTACTATATGAACAAATGGTGGCCCGGGATGGTCGTGCATGACTTCAAATCTTTCTTTGAGATTTTCTTCTCGGATAAAGGTGAATCAAGAGATCATAGACACAGACACAGACACAGAAAAACACGCAGACACACACAGACACACACGCACACAGACAGACACACTCGCAGAGAGAGAGAGAGAGAGAGAGAGAGAGAGAGACAGACAGACAGACAGACAGAGACAGACAGATAGACAGACAGGCAGATACAGACTGACAGAGAGAGAGAGAGAGAGAGAGACAGACAGACAGACAGACAGACAGACAGACAGAGACAGAGAATGACTGAGGCATACAGAGACAGAGACAGAGACAGAGAGAAAGAGGCAAAGAGAGAGAGAGAGAGAGAGAGAGGGAGAGAGAGAGAGAGAGTGGGTGGGAGGTGGACAGACACTAATGGGGTTTAGTGTGTGTATGTGTGTGTCTGTGTGTGTTGCGTTTAAAGGACTTAATGCTTAAATAAAGAGCCAAACCATCAGACATCCTCTCCCACCATACATAATACATCTCTTACCTCCCTTTCAAACTTTTTTTTTAAAAAGAAGACGACATGTGGCGGTTCTGACCATTGTTTATCACTAATTTATCCTTATTAAGTATTGTTAGACTTAAGGACAGGCTCGATAGACAAGTGGGCAAGAAGTCAGATTCCAATTGGAAGGTCTGGGTTCGATCCTGCTGTAGTACCACCTGCCTGGTGGGTGAGGGATGGAGTTTTTTCCAGTCTCACAGATCGATATGTGTGCACACCTGTTGGAGCGTAACCCCCCATCACATGCAGAACATGCACGTTAAAGATCCCTTAAGTGATGTCAATGTCTGGTGACTTTTGGAAACATGAAAATATCCAGCCTGCATGCCTACTGAAGACGGAGTATGCAGACTGTGCAGCAACAAAACGCCTGCATAGTGTGCGAAAAAACATGCTGACACGCATCTGATAAGATAATGATACTTAAACAACAACAACAACATCAACAACAACAACAATGAAAAGACAAACAAGACAAAAACAAAAACAACGAAAAACAAAACAAAACAAAAAACAAAAGAACAAAACAAGACGAAACAAAGACCCAAACTATAAACAAAACTGTTAGTCTGCGTAAAACACTTCAAGACACGATCATGGCATTGCTTGTTCATTTATCTTCTTTATTCATTTATGAATTAATTAATTTCTTATCTAATCATTCATTTATTCATTCACTTATTTTTAATTGTTCATATTCACATTCATTTTTTTTGTCACTGTGGATTTACCATGTGAAACTCAGGCTGCTCTCCCCTTTGATAGCACGTGACTGCAATGCAGCACCAGCCAAATATTTTTATCAAGACATCAGAAAGGCTAGAAGGATAATTGGCCTTCAAGTGGAGGGATCCAGAAAATCAACCTGTGTCTCCAATGTTTTATACCAGGGCAGCCAGGTGAATGCCTGTTCAAGACAGTCCCTGACAGTGATCACGTCAGAACGTTAATATACAACAAGAGAGTCCCTGACAGTGATCACGTCAGGACGTTAATGTACAAACAAGACAGTCCCTGACAGTGATCACGTCAGGACGTTAATGTACAACAAGACAGTCCTGACAGTGATCACGTCAGGACATTAATGTACAACAAGACAGTCCCTGACAGTGATCACGTCAGGACGTTAATGTACAACAAGACAGTCCCTGACAGTGATCACGTCAGGACGTTAATGTACAACAAGACAGTCCCTGACAGTGATCACGTCAGGACATTAATGTACAACAAGACAGTCCCTGACAGTGATCACGTCAGGACGTTAATGTACAACAAGACAGTCCCTGACAGTGATCACGTCAGAACGTTAATATACAACAAGAGAGAAAGGCAAGTAAGCAAATGCCCTGCTCTTCATGATTTTCACCTGCCATGGGATACTTAGTGTGTGTAAGCCAGAAGGCACATGGGTCCATCTTCTGTTTTCGTCCCCTTCCAAAGGACTAGACGTTCAGTTTGATTTTCTGGGTTTGTAAACTGAAGTGAAAAGTTGAGGCTTCAACGGGGATTGAACCTTAAAACATCGAGTTTAGTTATTGGCAGATGAAGGGGTATTGTGTTGTCAACGGATTCTTGTGCAAACGGGAAACAAACCGATACACGTGTACAGAAATACTGAGTGATCCCCATGGCGTGAAGCGAGATGGTACGTTGTGTATCGTACTTGCTATGGAGTGTTCATAGTAATCCTAGACGTCATGGACGTTTCCTGTCAAAACTATCGTGTACAGCAAAACATCTGTTTGTTCCCTCTGGCAACGGAAAAAGTGTTTACAAGGAGCCAGATCAGGCCCGCCCGTACACGGACGGGAATTCTCCGGTCGTGCTTGCAGGATTTTTGTCCATCCGTCCAGTTAATTAAGGGACTGAATTCTTCTCTTGACTTCACACCAAATTATCATTCTTGCAAGGAAAACATGAACGACGAGAAGCTTATTGCTGCCATGAAAACAAAGCCTTGCAGTTACGCGAAGGGTGATAATCATCACTACAGAGACATCGCAGCTACATGGGAAAACATTGCCAGAGAGGTTGGGGCAGATTGAATGTACAGAAAATCGACGGAATGACATACAATGTTTTTCTTCTTCTTCCACCATCACCACAATATAAACTTTGATTCATGCACCTCTTTGATGGGCTCGTGTCAAAGGGGGAAAAATGTGGCCGTCCAGCTCCATCGTTCTTGCAGTATGAATACTTTCATGGCCACGGACGGCCAGCCATCCGTGGCCATCTGTCCAGGTTTACTATGAACGCTCCCTTAGAATCCCCTAAAGGGCCGGACCTTAGCGCCTCAGGGTGTCCCGAGCACAGTAGTCATCACCTGATAAAACTAGGGAGTGCTCATTTTTTGTTGGAAGCCACAGTTGAGCATTTATTTGTATAAACTGTTGGTTATTTATACCTGTACTGTTGGTTATTTATACCTGTACTGTTGGCTATTTATACCTGTACTGTTGGCTATATATACCTGTACTGTTGGTTATTTATACCTGTACTGTTGGTTATTTATACCTGTACTGTGGCTATTTATACCTGTACTGTTGGCTATTTATGCCTGTACTGTTGGTTATTTATACCTGTACTGTTGGTTATTTATACCTGTACTGTTGGTTATTTATACCTGTACTGTTGGCTATTTATACCTGTACTGTTGGCTATTTATACCTAGTACTGTTGGCTATTTATACCAGTACTGTTGGCTATTTATACCTGTACTGTTGGCTATTTATACCAGTACTATTGGCTATTTATACCTGTACTGTTGGCTATTTATACCTGTACTGTTGGTATTTATACCGTACTGTTGGCTATTTATACCTGTACTGTTGGCTTATTTATACCTGTACTGTTGGCTATTATACCTGTACTGTTGGTTATTTATACCTGTACTGTTGGTTATTTATACCTGTACTGTTGGTATTTATACCTGTACTGTTGGTTATTTATACCTGTACTGTTGGTTATTTATACCTGTACTGTTGGTTATTTATACCTGTACTGTTGGTTATTTATACCTGTACTGTTGGCTATTTATACCTGTACTGTTGGCTATTTATACCTGTACTGTTGGTTATTTATACCTGTACTGTTGGTTATTTATACCTGTACTGTTGGTTATTTATACCTGTTTTGTTTGTCATGTTTACGTCACTTTGGATGTAGAAAAAGACACCACTAACTTCTAAAACAATTGATTATTAATCTGACGTCAGCCTTCCACAGTTAACCGTTTCTCGTTAGTGACAATGGTTCCTGTTAACCCTTTGACTCCTGCTGCCTGTCCACCAGACTTCTGCATTGTCAACCATGCTAACAAAGCACAAAATTAACCCTTTGGTTCCCTAACCCTGATTCGGTTTTGCAGCTGGTGGACAGGGTGCAGGAGTCAAAGGGTTAACGACACAACAGACGCCTTCCACTCTTCTCCTTATGATACATAATACTCATCATGTGCAGCAAAGTATGGAAACTATTTCGATTACTTGAAGCAGATAAATGACTTCTCACGAAATAATCCTGAGGTTCCTGTCATGAATCTGTCTTTTGAAGACATGAAGAAGGTATGTTGTGGTGTGTGTGTGTGTGTGTGTGTGTGTGTGTGTGTGTGTGTGTGTGTGTGTGTGTGTGTGTGTGTGTGTGTGTTTGTGTGTGTGTGTGTTTGTGTGTTTGTGTTTGTGTGTTTGTGTGTTTGTGTTTGTGTGTTTGTGTTTTGTGTTTGTGTGTGTCTGTATGCGTGTGTGTGTGGTGTGTGTGTGTGTGAGTGTGTGTGGTGTGTTTGTGTGTATTTGTGTTGTGTGT
>JAPXFY010000022.1:69072495-69119995 GCA_030674185.1 Monoplex corrugatus
CTATTATTACTTCTACAACTACTACTACAACTACTACTATCATTATTATATTACTTCTACAACAACTACTACAACTACTACTATCATTATTATTATTACTTCTACAACTACTACTACAACTACTACTATCATTATTATTATTACTTCTACAACAACTACTACTACTACTATCATTATTATTATTACTTCTACAACAACTACTACAACTATTACTATCATTACTATTATTACTTCTACAACAACAACAACAACAACAACAACAACAACAACTACTACTACTACTACTACCATTATCATCATTATTATTATCATTATTGCTGCTATTGATGCTGTTGTCATCACTGTCATTATCATTACTCATTATTCTTAAGATTCGTTTTCTTCTTCTTCTTCTTGTTCTTGTCCTTATACTTGTTCTTGTTCTTCTTTCTCCTCACCCACCTCCTCCTCTTCTTGTTCTTATTCTTCTTGTTTGTGTTCTTGTTTTGTTTCTTTTTGTTCTTCTTCTTCTTCTTCTCCATCTTCATCTTCTCCTCCTCCTCTTCCTTCTTCTTCGTCTTGTTATCATTGGAATTAACCTGTTTTGAATTGTTCAGTTTATACTGATATTGTTTCAGGTATAGTAGGGGACTGGAAGAGTCATTTCACAGTGGCCATGAACGAGAGAGTGGATCAACTGATTAAAGAAAAGATGGAGGGACTGCCTTATACTCTACGTTGTGAACAAGATTGAGCCCTGTGTACGTACAACAAGACAAGACAAGAGAAGACAAGACAAGGCAAGACAAGACAAGGCAAGGCAAGACAAGGCAAGACAAGAAACAAAAGACAAAGCAAGGCAAGGCCAAGCCAAGCTGTAACAAAATGTGTTTTTGTCCATGGGCCGTTTTTGTCAGGCCAGAAAAATGTAATGTTTCACTTTAGTTTAAAATTTGATTTTAAAATAGCTTAGTGCGGTTTTTCGTTAGGAAGCTAGGCAGTGTGTTTCGCTCTGTCACTTCACACTTGTCCAGAGTCTCTGACAGTGGAGGCTGCTTTCTAGATACTGCCTATGCCTGTGTAGGCTGTTATTTGCCTTTTGAACGTATGCACATATCAAGTAGCTAGTGATAGGAAACTGTACGTTTAATTTGCAATAACTCATGGATTAATAGCATTTAAATTTTTCTGTTACAAAATTTTGATTTTGGTGTGACTTCGTTTTTGATGGGGAAAGAAACAAGCTACTTAAGTTGAAGTGGTCTGTGTATGTTGAACGAAAGATCATATTGCCTTTGTTTATCAGTGTTTCAATTTTATGGAGTTTATGATTAACACACACACACACACACACACACACACACACACACACACACACACACACACACACACACACACACACACACACACACATACACACACACACACACACACACACACACACACACAGAGGCAGAGAGAGAGAGAGAGAGAGAGAGAGAGAGAGAGAGAGAGGAGAGAGAGAGAGAGAGAGGAGAGAGAGAGAGAGAGAGAGATAGAGGTATGATAATGTATTTATTAGTGACACGTGTTTACACGGATCAAAAAGAAAGTATAACCGTTGACTATGAACATTGTTTTTTTTACTTGAATTCGTCGGATTATCAAAGTATTATTCAGTACAAATGAACAATGATATTTTTGATGTACTTTATAAAAGGCTGAGAAATGGAAGTCTTTTTTTCAAAAGGGTATTGAATAGAAATTCTTCTTTTGGATAGTGTTTATGTAAAGGTATGGTGTCTATGTTGTTTTGTGTGTCCACTTAGGGTTATAAGGACAATTATTCATAGTATGTTGTGAGATTGGGGAGAAGGGAGGAAATTCAAATACCAGTGAGACAGAAGTGAGATTTGAAAGGAATTGACAGACACTTTAAATGTGCAGGCTGCTTGTGCCAGGGTATGGTCACACTGCCGTGTAAGCACCAGGAAATGGGTACCAACTGACGTCATCACCTTCACCGAATTGTGGACAAGCTATCTTCCAGGACAAGGAAGGGAATCGTGATGGTGGGACCATCCAGGACAATCAGAATCAAATCTACTGAGGCGTTTCGTGGGATGAATAGCCAGGAGCTGGTCAGAAAAGAAAACATATATCTACAAGTAACAGATGAGTTGTAAATATCAATTTCTCCTTCTGTGTCTTTACCAGGCCATGAACATTATCTTAATATTACTTTAATAAAAGGATGTGGTTTAATTTGATTTTTAGTATTGTTCTTTACCCAGTGGGAGATCACGCTCTGATATGGAGTGACAGAGTGTACACATTACAGGAACACATTCAAACAAACATATAATATTTCTATTTTGTCTCTCTTGCACTCTCTTTACACAAGCCAAGCCAAGACAAACTTTTGTAGTTTCGAAGGTCATAAGATTAACAATTCATAGTTTTTCAACACTAATCCTTCGACCTTGAAAGGAAAATAATATGCGAATCAAAACATGTGGCGTTAATAATATCCAAACCACTTGAGTACACACACACACGCACACACACACACACACACACACACACACACACACACACACACACACACACACACACACACACACACACACACACACAGACACACACACACAGACACACACACACAGACACAGACACACACACATACACACACACACACTTTCTCTCTCATACACACACACACACTCACGCGCACGCACAGACACACACACACACACGCAAGCACACACACACACACACACACATAACCGTCTAATATCACTTATAGTGAAAAGACGTTAAATTAAAGAACGAACGAACGAACACACACACATAGATATATACACACACACGCTCGCCCTTATACTCACATAGACACATACACACAGATACACACACACAAGAGCAAGCAAACAAACAAACAAGAAACAAACAAAACAAACAAAAACCAACCAAACTAAACAAAGTATTTGAAAGTGAGGAAAAAGAAAAGCAAAGCAAATGATGACACTGAACAATACACACGCTTGCGCGCGCGCGCGTGCACACACACACACACACACACACACACACACACACACACACACACACACACACACACACACACACTCACAATCACACACACACAATCACAATCACACACACACACATACACACACACGCACACCACACACACACACACACACGCATACACACACACGCATACACACACTCACACACACACACACACACACACACACACACACACACACACACACACACAGGAGGTTTAAACAAAAAACAAGCCTAAATACAAATATGTAACATGAGGTTTAAAAAATCAAGAATACAAATACATAAACATAACTAAGTACATTATAACATATATCAAAACTGGTCTAAGTTAACTAAACTTGCTTCTGCATCACATTTCCTTAGAGCCAAAAATACAGTTGATATGTATACATGTACCCAATTATCCAAGGTTGTCATAGCCGAGGGGTGGCAATGGGGACAAGCTCCCATTGTCTATAAAATGCCCCTCACGGCGCGCGTCTCCAATAGCCTCTGACAACTAAGTCCAGCTCCTAGCCTGCTCGTGGCTTAGATATAAGCCCGGCGGAACTGCTACTACTGATAGGAGAAGGGGTGAAGCGCGGGTTATTGCGTCTGAAAACAGTGCTTTTGGGTAGTGGGGCCGTCATAGCTGGAAGAAGCTATCTGAGAAGGAAAACTGATTTCAAACCTCTGCTGCTTGGCGGCATACCACTATAGGAAAGGCTTCGGAAAAATCGGAGTCGGAGTCCTTAACGGCAGTTGCTGTTGTCTACAACATCGTCTGGCAACTCTGCGTTGATGAAGGACTTAGAACAAAACTGTTAACAGTCAAACAGAGTTAACACCAAACATATAAACAGACAAAATATCTAATTTGTAAAGGGTCTGAGTGGAAAAAATATCTAACAAGAAATATGAAAATTATGTTTGCCATCCTCACTGATGAATTTGTAAATATGCCTGAAATGAAGAATTGTATGAACAATTTTATGTCATCAGTATAATTCTGAAACTTTTGTGTACTTTTTGTTTTATTCTGTTTTCTGTTTGCTTCTTTTTGTCTGTGTCTGTCCCATTTTCTGCATTGGCTTTGTGTCATCACCCCCACCCCCCACCCTGCCACTCATTTGGGGTCAACAACACACCTCCAAACTCACTGAAATTGTGGTCAACTTGAGAGCAGGACATGAAGGGGCACAGAATCTGGGATAAGTTTTCACAATGCTATGATGAGAATTGGGGATGATAGTGATCACTCTATAAGATTCCATTTCAGATTGCGACAGTTTGACATGGTGTACTATACACTCAACTTTCATTAATACACCCTGGCCCGAGATATACAAACACCTGCGGAATTGGACAGGAAAATTGATGTGTCCATGGAGTGGATGAAACTCGATTTCGTGGTTTCAGTCTTCCCAACGAACCCATGGCACACTCAGTAACAATAATCATAATCACAACCATAAACAGAATAATAAAAAATGATAATAATAACAATAATAATAGCAATAATAATGATAATAATGGGATATCATCATCATCATCATCATCATGATTATTGTAATTAGTGTTATTATTTATCATTATTACTATTATTAAGTCGTCGTCGTCGTCATCTCATCATCATCATCATCATCATCATCATCATCATCATCATCATCATCATCATCATCATCATCATCATCATCATCAGCCATGCCGCACGCTTTGGCAGTCATGGCCCTCCTCTGTCATTTGTCATTGCAAATATATCTCCCACTCTTTCTGTCCTTATCTATTCCTTAAATCAGTCTGATGTTTTCTCCCTGGGTCTACCTGGTGCTCTTTTGCCCTCCAGCTTTCCTGTTGTGACTGGGTGCTCAATTTCCCTTGCCTCATAAAGTGGCCTATGATTTTTGTTTGTTTTTTCCTAATCTTCTTCAGTAATGTTGTTTGTTTGTCTTTTCCTAATCTTCTTCAGTAATGTTCTTTTTGTGTTCGTCTCTTTCAAGATTGTCTCATTTGTTTTCTTTGTTGTCCATGGAACTCTAATCATTCTTTTTAGAAACCACATTTTAGCTACCTAAATCTTATTTTGACTTTGCGTGTTGACTGTCCACGCTTCGCATCCAGATTAATGCACATTATTTAAGAATGGTTCCAATTATATTTCGGGATCTTGCCAGCACATTGGGTTTTGTGCGAGCTCAAAGAGTATGCCTGATACTGGAGAGCAGATTGGATGAAGCGCATATGAAGTTGCCCAAATGCAACGAATTCTTCTCAGATAATCTTTAAAACTCTAAACTTGTCATGCATGTGAAATTGTCACTAGACTGTATCACGGGCGCGGGCCGAAAAATATCTCCAGTAGCTGATGGTTACAGGTAAACCGCTGCAGGTTTTGAATTTTGACACCATATCCTACATTCTGAATAGCTAAGTACACAGAAGTCATGTTTGTAAGTAACCTGAGGTACACGACGTATGATCATGCATCTAATTACTGTAGAGATCTTTTAGGGATAACCACACATAGGGAGTTTTGCTTGTGCTCACCTTTCCTCCCCTCCCACCCCCCCCACCCCCAATTATGAAAGGTCGTCTTCATGCCCACAGAAGCTGGGACAGTTTTTACAATGGTATGATGATCATGACAACGAGGATGATAATCATGATGCTGTGGAGTTCTATCTAGGACTGAGACTGCGTGACAAGGCTGTACTCTACACTTATTATCATAATGTATCCTGGCGTCAACCAGGTCCTAGAGATACAGACACCTGCGGTGTATCAATGCATGGCCTGCTTGTAGACTTGCTCCTGGGCTTAAGCGCATGGCATGATTCTATAGACTTGCTCCTGGGATCAAGCACACAGCATGATTCTAATGATTCTATAGACTTGCTCCTGGGATCAAGCACATAGCATGATTCTATAGACTTGCTCCGGGGATCAAGCACACAGCATGATTCTATAGACTTGCTCCTGGGATCAAGCACATAGCATGATTCTATAGACTTGCTCATGGGATCAAGCACATAGCAAGATTCTAATGATTCTATAGACTTGCTCCGGAGATCAAGCACACAGCATGATTCTAATGATTCTATAGACTTGCTCCTGGGATCAAGCACACAGCATGATTCTATAGACGTGCTCCTGGGATCAAGCACACAGCATGATTCTAATGATGCTATAGACTTGCTCCTGGGATCAAGCACACAACATGATTCTAATGATTCTATAGACTTGCTCCTGGGATCAAGCACACAGCATGATTCTAATGATTCTATAGACTTGCTCCTGGGATCAAGCACACAGCATGATTCTATAGACTTGCTCCTGGGATCAAGCACACAACATGTTTCTATAGACTTGCTCCTGGGATCAAGCACACAGCATGATTCCATAGACTTGCTCCTGGGATCAAGCACACAGCATGATTCTAATGATTCTATAGACTTGCTCCTGGGATCAAGCACACAGCATGATTCTATAGACTTGCTCCTGGGATCAAGCACACAACATGATTCCATAGACTTGCTCCTGGGATCAAGCACACAGCATGATTCTATAGACTTGCTCCGGGGATCAAGCACATAGCATGATTCTATAGACTTGCGCCTGGGATCAAGCACATAGCATGATTCTATAGACTTGCTCCTGGGATCAAGCACACAGCATGATTCTATAGACTTGCTCCAGGGATCAAGCACATAGCATGATTCTATAGACTTGCTCCTGGGATCAAGCACACAACATGATTCCATAGACTTGCTCCTGGGATCAAGAACACAACATGATTCCATAGACTTGCTCCTGGGATCAAGCACATAGCATGATTCTATAGACTTGCTCCTGGGATCAAGCACATAGCATGATTCTATAGATTTGCTCCTGGGATCAAGCACATAGCATGATTCTATAGACTTGCTCCAGGGATCAAGCACATAGCATGATTCCATAGACTTTCTCCTGGGATCAAGCACATAGCATGATTCTATAGACTTGCTCCTGGGATCAAGCACACAGCATGATTCTAATGATTCTATAGACTTGCTCCTGGGATCAAGCACACAGCATGATTCTATAGACTTGCTCCTGGGATCAAGCACACAACATGATTCTATAGACTTTCTCCTGGGATCAAGCACATAGCATGATTCTATAGACTTGCTCCTGGGATCAAGCACATAGCATGATTCTATAGACTTGCTCCTGGGATCAAGCACACAGCATGATTCTATAGACTTGCTCCTGGGATCAAGCACATAGCATGATTCTATAGACTTGCTCCTGGGATCAAGCACACAACATGATTCCATAGACTTGCTCCTGGGATCAAGAACACAACATTATTCCATAGACTTGCTCCTGGGATCAAGCACATAGCATGATTCTATAGACTTGCTCCTGGGATCAAGCACATAGCATGATTCTATAGATTTGCTCCTGGGATCAAGAACATAGCATGATTCTATAGACTTGCTCCAGGGATCAAGCACATAGCATGATTCCATAGAC
The DNA here is from genome assembly GCA_030674185.1 of Monoplex corrugatus. Classification (NCBI taxonomy): domain Eukaryota; kingdom Metazoa; phylum Mollusca; class Gastropoda; order Littorinimorpha; family Ranellidae; genus Monoplex; species Monoplex corrugatus. The sequence goes on from JAPXFY010000022.1 coordinate 69,080,020, forward strand.
TTGCTCCTGGGATCAAGCACATAGCATGATTCTATAGACTTGCTCCTGGGATCAAGCACACAGCATGATTCTATAGACGTGCTCCTGGGATCAAGCACATAGCATGATTCTATAGACTTGCTCCTGGGATCAAGCACATAGCATGATTCCATAGACTTGCTCCAGGGATCAAGCACATAGCATGATTCTATAGACGTGCTCCTGGGATCAAGCACATAGCATGATTCTATAGCTTTCTCCTGGGATCAAGCACACAGCATGATTCTATAGACTTGCTCCTGGGATCAAGCACATAGCATGATTCTATAGACTTGCTCCTGGGATCAAACACATAGCATGATTCTAATGATTCTATAGACTTGCTCCTGGGATCAAGCACATTGCATGATTCTATAGACTTGCTCCATTGATCAAGCACATAGCATGATTCTATAGACTTGCTCCTGGGCTTAAGCACATAGCATGATCTACCTCCTGACGCGTTCTGAATGTCAACATTATTTCTTATGCCTTACATACTTTCTCTTAGGGTTGATGATTAGGTGTATGTATTGAGGTGCTTGTATTTTGTTGCTCTAATGAAATTGGTGTATGTGCAGAAGCCAATTTTCATGGCAAGGCTGTGACCTTCACAAAATATACACCTCACCTCGATGACCCTAAAACAGCAGAAATAACAACAACGACACTAGAAAAGAAAATGAAGTACAGATAACGATGTATTTGCGTACATCATCTAAGGATAGTGTTGACCATTTTGTCCAGTTTATCACCCCACCTTTATTGTCGTATAATTATACCTCAGCGGAGTCTGAGGAATTTTGGTGGGGGATCATCATTATCATGTGCCCTGCCACATTGGGTTGGCGATCATGGCCCTCCATATGCATCTATCCCTTGTCGCTGCAAGTACATCTTGCACGCTCTTTCCTCAGCCATCCTGCAAGTCCATCCAATAGTTTCTCTCTGGGTCTACCTGGCGTTCTCTTTCCCTCCAGCTTTCCTGTTGTGACCAGGTGCTCTAATTCCTCTTTCGTCATAAAATAGTTTGGAAATGTTGCTTGTTTTTTTTTCCTGAACTTCTTTATCAATGATCTTCTTGTGTCTGCCTCTATCAAGACTGTCTCGTTTTAAAATGTTGACATGCGTTAGATCTTAATGTTCATTTCTAAACTTCTAATGTGAAAACTAATTATCATTCTGTACATTCTGTATATTGTGCAGAGTTCATGTGTCAACATTTTCTTTTCATTTTGTGTAAAGAACATTTTGTTTTGTTTTGTTGTCGCTCTTCGTTGCCACATTGTATGTTGGATGTCTGTTGTGAAAACAAAAATGAATAAAATAAAAGTGTTTAAAAAAGACTGTGTCGTTTGTTTTCTTTGTTGGAATTCTCAAATTGCAGGATTTTGATCATTTTTAAAAATCGCTAAAAATCAACAATGCAAAACAGAAACAAAAAACAGGCATATACTGAAAGATCAAACTTTACGTGACATAGACAGACTCGCCCAAGATGTCTTGTCTGTGGTGGTGTTTTCCTACTTCAGTCCAAATAAGGTATGTAAACAGCTTTTTCAGGACAAACAGAAATGACAGCACACAGGGATGCACAACAATTTTAGGATCATTGTCTTGAATCCAGTCCCTTCAAAGGGCATTCATACTAACACATGCCTGTCAATTAACATCAGGAAGAGAGTTCTTGAATTTTGTATAGAACCGATAATGTTATACGGATGTGAGGCATGGACAGTCAACAAACAAAGCCAAAGCAAGATTGAGGCAGCCAAGATGTGGTTTCTAAAAAGAGTTCTATGGACAGCAAAGAAAACAAACAGGACAGTCTTGATGGAGGCAGACACAAGAAGTTCATTCATAAGGAAGATTAGGAAAAGACAGGCAATATCTACAGGCCATTTTATGAGGAAAGGGGAATTAAAGCACCTGGTCACGATAGGAAAGCTGGAGGGAAAGAGAGCACCAGGTAGACCCATGGAAAAAATATTGGACAGACTAGTAGAGTGGCTGAGGATGAAGAGGATGGAAGATGTGTTTGCGGCAACAAGGGATAGATGCATATGGAGGGTCATGATCGCCAACACCATGTGGCAGGGCACTTGATGATGATTATCCGTATGGGAAAGAATTTAACTGCATGTTAGATTTGAAAGGATAATCCTGGGCTTTGTTTTTAACTGTTGTCTGTTTATTGAAAATTGTTTCTCACTTGGTGTTAGCGAAATATGATTGTAATGGTTGTCTGGGCTTTAAGCAATATAAACTGAAGTGAACTGTTGATTATTATTTCATTTAGTGTTTGCTGTTTGTATTCCCTCTGGTCGGTTTTCTTTCCGTTGTAGTACACTCACCTACCCCTCTTTTAGATGCAATGGTGGCATTTTCTAGCTGTGCAAAAGTCATTACATGAGATATAGGCCTATCTGCTAATAAAAACAACAGGATCATTTAAGCCACTTGTGGTCATATTGCATAAAGAAGTGTGTCAAATTGCCAGTTCTTGCATTAGTGCTCGACTTCGGAGCTGGCATTCTGTATTCCAGCTAATACAAGGTGCGAAGCCTGACAATCAGCATGCACAGTTGGAACAGGACTGAGGCAGCTGATGTATCATTTCTAAGAAGAATGTAGAGTTATGTGGACAGCAAAGAAAACAAACAATACGGTCTTGAAAGAAGCAAACACAAAAAGAATATTAACGAAAAAATCAGGAAAAGACAAGCAATGTTTATAGGACATTTTATGAGGCAAGAGAAATTTGAGCACCAAGTCACAGCAGGAAAGCAAGAGGGAAAAGCACCAGATGCACCCTGGGAGAAAATATTAGACAACTTTGCATTGTGAATGGGGACAGAAAATGTAGGAGATCAACGACAAAGCAGATTTGTATGAAGGGTGATGTATAAAACCACAGGATGTATGCTGATAAAACAGTTGTTTCATCTGGCTGGGGTCTGGTCAAAAGTAAAAGGCTTTCTGCTGATAGAAAATATATTGTAAGGAAAGGGTATGTTCGGTTATAATGCATTGATTGAAGGCTTTAGTCCATTATTTGACTCTGTCTCTGTCTGTCTGTCTGTCATACTTTGTTTTTCTCTTTCTTTCTCTGTTTCGCTATCTCTCATTTCTCTCTGGCTCTCTCTCTCTCCGCCACTCTCTCTCTCTCTCTCCGCCACCTTCTCGCATCCTCTCTCTCTCCGCCATTCTCTCTCTCTCTCCGCCATTCTCTCTCTCTCTCTCTCCGCCATTCTCTCTCTCTCTCGCCATTCTCTCTCTCTCTCTCTCCGCCACCTCTCTCTCTCTCCGCCACTCTCTCTCTCTCTCTCTCCGCCATCTCTCTCTCTCTCCGCCACTCTCTCTCTCTCCGCCATCTCTCTCTCTCCGCCATTCTCTCTCCTCTCTCTCCGCCACTCTCTCTCTCTCTCCGCCATTCTCTCTCTCTCTCTCCGCCATTCTCTCTCTGTCTCTCTCTCTGTCTCTCTTTCTATCTCAATCTCTGTCATTCTCTCTCACTTTCTTTCTCTGTCTGTCTTTGGCTCACTGGCTCTTCTCTGGATCTGTATGTCTGTCCGTCTGCCTGCTTGTCTGTCTCTCTCTCTGTCTGTCTCTCTCTCTGTCTCTGTCTCTCTGTGTCTCTCTGCACATGCATGTGTGAACTGAATCTAGCGTCACCATGGCCTTGCTTGCTGAGCCCAAACCACAACAGAAACAAAGAGTCTATGAAGCACTCTTCCACAAAACAAAGAGTCATGAGCACTTCAAAAACAAAGAAAGGAACAGTATATCGAATGTGTATACATGTGATATATATATATGGGCATGTTAAAATAAATTATCACAAAAAATGACATTCAACAACAACATCAAAACACTTAATCAGACATAAAGAAACCAGTCTAGAATTTGTATTGATCAATGGCATTGGCAAGCACAGTAACATTTAGCCTGTCAGTAAAGTCGCGAGGGTGAATCTGTGTCTATTCTGAATAGAAAATACCGTTTACATAGACTCACGGCCGTTTATTCAAAGGTCAAGTGTGGAAAATTGCAGGAGCCAGCCTAAGAAGGGACTTCACTCATAAGCCAAGCTAAAGCTTCTGGTGTTAGGGGCAAGTTGATTGGATGGAAGATTACAATAATTTATAACTGATTTTTTCCCTTTAGTATTGGCAAAGATTCACTCTCTAAGTTTTAACTACTTGATTTAAGTGAGTGGGCCACTGGTGACATAAGCACGCTCCCATGCCATCCGCCATTGCAAGTTGTCACTTCCAATAATGTAAGTATAGTACACGCTCAGCACTTGGCCATCTCAACAAAAACCCGTGTGGCATTGGATAGTATTTTTGTCTACAGTACAACTACGTGCAAGGCTGCCACACACACACACTGTAACCGCTGTTGCCAGTCTGCGTGTTTCAACCAACGTGCAGTAAGTTCGTTACTTTTGTCCTTGATAAAATCATTCTGTGCATAATTATTATTATCTGGGACGTTAGATTATGTATTTTGTGAACTAATCATCAGCATGTGCCCTGATGCATGGCGTTAGTTATCATGTGCTCCGAATGAATCTATCTTCAGTCGCTGCAAATATATCTGCCAGCCTTTCTGTTTTCAACCACTCTGCAAATCCACTCAATGTTTCCTCCTAGGTCTACTTGGTACTCTTTTTCCCTTTATCTTTCCTGTTGTGACTAGGTGCTCAAATTTTTTCTGCCTCATAAAATGTCCTATAAATGTTGCTTATGTTTTCCTAATCTTCTTTAAAACGTTCCTTTTGTGTTTGCCTCTTTCAAAACTATCCTCTGTGTGTGTGTGTATGTGTGTGTGTGATGTGTGTGTGTGTGTGTGTGTGTGTGTGTGGTGTGTGCGTGGTGTGTGTGTGTGTGTGTGTGTGTGTGTGTGTGTGTGTGCCGTCTATGGAACTCTTAATGTTCTTCTTAGAAACCACATTTCAGCTACCTCAATCTTGTTCTGACTGTGCATGTTGTGTGTTGTGACTAGGTGCTCAAAATTTTCTCCTGCCTCATGAAATATCCTATAAATGTTGCACGTTTTCTTTCCTAATCTTCTTCGTTTTACGTTCTTTGTATCTGCCTCTTTTAAGAATATCTCGTGTGTGTGTGTGTGTGTGTGTGTGTGTGTGTGTGTGTGTGTGTGTGTGTGTGTGTGTGTGTGTGTGTGTGTGTGTGTGTGATGTTCCTTACATGCTCACACAATCAAAAAACATGCATAAAGCACTTGTCCTTCACGCAACCGCACTCTCTCCTTTCAACCAATGGCACTAGACAGATTACTATATATGTTTTTTCATTTATCACTATTAACTTTCATACATCACACATACAACATTCATAACCACGCACCTTCAAATTAACGTCTTTTTTTCTCCTCCTCCTTCTTCGTCTCCTCCTCTTTCTTTTTCTCCTGCTTCTCTTTCTTCTCCTTCTCCTTCTCCTCTTTTTCTTCTCTTTTTCTACTCCTTTTTCTTCTCTTCCTGCTCCTCTTTCTTCGTCTCCTCCTCTTTCTTTCTCTCCTCCTTTTCCTTTTTTCTCCTTCTTCTTCTTCTTCTCCTTCTCCTTTTTCTATTTCTTTCTTTCTTCTTCTTTTTTGCTTCTTTTCTACTTCTTTTCCTTCTTCTTCTTTTTCTCCTTCTCTTTCTTCTCCTTCTCCTCTTTCTTCTCCTTCCTCTTCTTCTTCACCTTCTTTTTCTTCTCCTTCTTCTTCTCCTTTTTTGCCTTCTTTTTCTTTCTCCCTTTTCGCTTTTTTCTTCTTCTTCTCCTTTTCCTTCTCCTTCTTCTTCTCCTTTATCTTTTCATTTTCCTTCTTTTTTTGCCTCTTTCTTCTTTTTCTCCTTCTCCTTCATTTTTGCCTCCTTTTTCTCCTTTTTTGCTTTCTTCTTCTTTTCGCCTTCTTGTTTGCTTTCTTCTTCTTCTTCTTTTCTTCGTCTTCTCCTCGTTTTTTTTTTCTTCTCGTTCCTTTCCTCCTTCTGAATTTAGCTCCAATGATTTTAAGAAAGAGCAACAGTTCTTTCTTTCTAGGTGGCTTTAGGCGAAGTGAACAGCAACATCCATTCCACCCAAGTCCCCAACCTGGATCAGCTGTTTTTACAATTCTGTATCATACTACGCACGCGCACACACAAAAGAATTCCTTGCTCACTTTACACAAAAAAACATGTGCACATATCAGCCCATGCACACGACACACACACACACACACACACACACACACACACACACACACACACACACACACACACACACACACACACACACACACACAAAACAAAAAACAAAAAAAAACGTGCACATGACAGTGTGGGTTTTGTTGTTGTTTTTTGTTGTGGTGTGTGTGTTGTGTTGTGTGGTGTGTGTTGTTGTTGTGGTAGGTGTGTGTATGTGTGTGTGTGTATGTGTGTGTGTGTGTGTGTGTGTGTGTGTGTGTGTGTGTGTGTGTGTGTATGTGTGTGTGTATGTGTGTATGTGTGTGTGTATGTGTGTGTGTGTGTAGTTGTGTGTGTGTGTGTGTGTGTGGTGTGTGTGTGTGTGTGTGTGTGGTGTGTGTGTAGTGTGTGGTGTGTGTTTTGTTGTGTGGTGTGTGTGGTGTGTAGTGTGTGTGTGTGTATATGTGTGTGTGTGTGTGTGTGTGTGTGTATGTTATGTGTGTGTGTGGTGTGTGAGTGTGTGTGTGTGTGGTGTGTGGTGTGTGTGTGTGTGTGTGTGTGTGTGTGTGGTGTGTATGTGTGTGTGTGGTAGTGTGTGTGTGATGTGTGTGTGGTGTGTGTGTGTGTGTGTGTGTGTGTGTGTGTGTGTGTGTGTGTGTGTGTGTGTGTGTGTGTGTGTGTGTGTGTGTGTGTGTGTGTGTGTGTTCGCTGTCTATGAAACTCTTAACGTTCTTCTTATAAGCCACATGTCAGCTACCTCAATCTTGATCTGACTCTGCATGTTGATTGTCCATACTCCGCATCTGCACAACAATATCAGTTCTTTATAACACTGTAAAAACTCTGAAAGTAAAAACAAAATATGACCACTGGATCTTTGAGGTAAAACACAAAGCATTGAAAAGTAGCTCTGGCCTGGGCCCGAAACATTGTGCTCATACTACTCCAAAGGCTCTTTCACAAACAAGCTACTTTTCAATGTTTTGTGTTTCACTGAAAATCTCTCTTCCTGATGTTTACTAATAGGCATTTGTTCATGGAAACTCTTTTCTGACTGCTGTTTTAGCTTGGCCAAATCTGTTGTAGATTTCTTATGTGCATTAATTTAATTAATTAATTTAATTTAATTAATTTAACCTTCCCCATACCTCCTGGGTGAAAAATCATCCATACTTTCACGTAAATGACCACAACTCCGTCATTTTGTGTACCACGTCCATTAAGTTTTATGACTTTATCACTAAGGCATTGTTACACATGCCTACTGAAAATTATGCGATTTGGACCATAAATAAACACACACACAAACAACAAAAATGAAGTTTAACCATACGGTGAAGTGACCATTCCCAGATATTTAAACTTATCAGTTTGTCTTATTGATGTGCTATTTGCTGTTATTTTACATGAAAGGTTTCTCATCATTTGTTTTCCTTATTACTATTACTTCTTTTTTCTTTCTATTTAGTTCTATCCCTTTATTTCGCCTTTGTATTTCTACTATATTCACACACACGATTTTATAGGTCTTTTTCATTTTCTGCAATTAAAACGGTGTCATCTGCATAACGCAGATTGTTTATCATTTTCCCTCTACCTTTATCCCGGGTCATTCTTCTTGGTTTCTCATACTGGCTTCTCTGTAAAGTGAAAACAAATCTGATGACTGAACACGTCCCTGCTTAACCCCTTTTTTGATATTTTGTAAAGAGCTGGTATCATTTTCTACTCTCATTGTTGGTGTTTGTTCCAAGTACATAGTCATTATTCTTATTCTTTCCGTCAAATCCAGTTTGTTGATCAATTCCAAGTATCTCACCCAATCAAAAGCTTTGGTATAATATAAATCCTTATTGAACTGAGTTTACCTCTCTGTGAGAGCTCTTAGGATATATATGGTATCAATAGTTCTCATGGCTGTTTCAGTATCTCCCTTTTCCATCTTTTAGTTGGTTGGCCAGCCTGGCACCAGGCGCCAGATATCAGACGTCTGCCCTTGCCCCGTAGCCATGTGTTTCCACATTCCTTAGTCTAGTGGCAAGGGACACAGAGGATTAATACTGCGCTGTACAGTGATTAAGCCATTTTATCATCAACTTTGGCGTTGTGTAGAACGAAATTCTGCACCACCTGTTAATTTATTTTTTGGAATCCTTGTTGTTTGTTTATCATTTGACTGAGTGCAGCTATAAATTATTTGTTTAGTTGTGTAGTTTGAGTTTGTGCTTCACTTATAGAGAGTACGTGAGTGTCATCATTTCTCACTTAAGATCAGAAGTCACAACAGTTGGTGTAGTTTCTGTATGTGTGTGTCTGTGTATGCTGTCTATTGTTTTGCTGTATTTCATCTACCTTTTTATACTGGACTTATTTCATGCAAAACAAAACAGCTGTTATATCTCATTCATTTCTGCATGCCTGATATCAGTTTCTACATGAGTCGTTCCTGCGTTTGGTTATATTGTTCATATTTCTCTTGGTGAAACTCAGACTTTGTAATGTAATGTTTTTGCTACCTACCCATGTACTACAACGCTATAAAAAGTTAAATGGCCTTGCTATCACTGACACCTGCGGTTCCCTTTTGACAGCTCAGCGCGTTGCACTCACACACTGCTCTGTGCAGAGCACTCAACTGGCCAGCTGTCACTTGAGAGTCCACATCTGGTTATCATTTATCTCTCCCCTCCCATCCCCCTCCCTTCTGTCGCTTCTGCCTGACAGAGCTCGGACCCTTTCTCAAACTAAAATCTTGCTCGGGAACAGCCGTCCTTTCCCGTCAAACAAATTCGCATTGTTTTTCTGCTATATCTGGTTTGATTCTGTTCCCTGTCCTCATCACGATCATTCTTAACAGAATCTTCGTTTAATGACTAATCAAACTGATTGTACGATGGAGTTCGCATTCTATAGCCCCTGCTTTCTTAGGAAGTGCAATAAAAATTGGTTTTGGCATATCTTCAGTTTTTTTTAAAAATATCCGGACTGTTAACTTTTTCAGTATCACATTTCTCTAGAGCCTCGATCATTTCTGTATTACGTATATTGTCTGGTCCCGTCCCGGGGCTTTTCTCGGTTTCATCTTTTTCCACGCTGCTCTAACTTCATCTTTCACTATTGGTAGTTGTTAAACATTCTTTCTCACGATGTGTTCCTCTTTTATGTGTCCGTCAAAACTGTTTTTTGTGTGCTCTCTCCATCTGTCTTTATCCATAATAATCGTACCATATTTTGATTTGAAGAAACCAGTTGATATGCATGTCTCTTTCTTTATCATTTAGTGTTGGGTTTGAGTAGTTTATGTTGTTGTAGTGAGTGTGTGTGGAGAAATAGCTCGTTATTTCGGGTCAGATGGTTTTGTGTGAGAGTGCAGTGCTTAGGTGATTATTCGTGCGTTTGTATTTCACTTTTGTACACGCCCAGCATTGAATTTCTGAACCCCATGTATACACAGGAAACCAGTCTTGAGTCTTGAAATTCAAATTATAAATAAAATATTTTTGCATGTGCAAGTGTGGATGCTGGCTGTGTGAGTAAATAGCGCATCTGCCCTTGATGACACTGTGGTTACAGGCTTGCTTCTTTCCATCGCTCATCTCGAGGTGGCGGTATCGCCATCCTCTACAACGACTCACTCCATTCCCGCCTATCTTTCTCGCAGTCTCTGCCTTTCTCCCATCCTTCTTTCGAGCACGTTGAAGTATCCTTCCAATCCACCCCTCACCCCATCACCTTCTCCTGTGTCTATCGACCTCCACCTAGCTCTGCCAACAAACTCACCACATCCACGTTTCTCTCTGACTTTGACCAATTGCTTGACCACTACTGCCTCTTACCTGGAAATCTCATCATTCTAGGTGACATCAACGTCCACTATGACAACACTCACCGTTATGACACAAGACATATCATCAACTCTCTGTCCAATCACAATATGACTCAACACATTTCTGAACCAACCCATCAAAAAGGTCACATTCTTGACTGGATCATTTCTCGTGATCACCACAATTCAGCTACTAACAACTGCTTAGTTCTTTCTACTCGTCTAACTTCAGCCCTTCCATCTGACCACTCTGCAATTCTCTGTTCTCTTGACATTTCTCCTCCTTCCCGTACCACGCGCACAGTGACTCGACGCAATCTCAAATCTATCGACCTCTCCACATTTTCATCTGATGCCTCCCGTCTCCTTTCTGAAAAGTCACATAACCTTGCCGATGAATTCTATACTACTCTCCACCATCTTCTGGACACTCATGCTCCAGCCACAACCCGTCTTTTACCTGACCGCCCCCCTACCCCCTGGCTCACTCATGAGATAGCCTGTGCAAAACGTGCCCGCCGCAGAGCAGAGCGCCGCTGGCGCAAATCCAAACTCACTGTACACAGGCAACTTTTCCAAGCCTCTAAAACAAAAGTATCCACCCTCATTGCATCTGCAAAAACAAGCTATTTCCAAACCAAAATCCTGAATGCCTCTTCTTCAAAAGAACTCTTCACAACCATGAATCATCTCCTTGGCACACGAAAAGACTTACCTCTCCCAACAAAACATACAAATGAAGAACTCCCATCTGTATTCTCTGAGTATTTCACCACCAAAATACAAACTCTTCGTGACAGGCTTGACAGGACATCCTGTCAACCATGCCCACCTGACCCTTCCTTCTCTGGCACACCTCTCACTACTTTTACCCCAGTCTCACAAGAAGAAATTTTCAACACCATCAGATCCATGTCGTTCAAAACCTGCGAACTGGATCCTCTTCCAGGTTCTCTCTACTCCGATTGTCTCCCTACTCTCCTCCCATTCATCACTGACATCATCAACACTTCTTTTCAAACTGGAACTGTCCCAGATTCTTTCAAGTCTGCTATTGTTCACCCTCTCCTCAAGAAACACAATTTAGACCCAAATGAACTGAAAAATTACAGGCCTATCTCTAATCTCTCTTTCTTGTCAAAACTCCTTGAAAAGGTCGTCCTCAACCAGCTGAACTCTCACCTGTCTGCCAACAATCCTTTCCAGTCAGCCTACCGCCAGTGCCATAGCACTGAAACTGCCCTACTACACATTCTCAACAATCTCCTCCTTGCAACTGATACTGGCAAAAGTCTCTCTCCTCACACTCCTTGATCTGTCTGCAGCCTTCGATACCATTGACCATGGTATTCTCCTTTCTAGACTTCATCATACTTTTGGCATCTCTGACATTGCTCTCTCCTTTTTCACTTCGTATTTATCAAACAGAAAACAAACTGTTCTCATCAATGGCACTTACTCTCAACCTGCATACCTGACCTGTGGTGTTCCACAAGGATCTGTCCTTGGCCCTGTTCTTTTCACTCTTTATACCTCCCCCCTGTCCACCATCATCAACTCCCACTCTATAAAACACCACTTCTATGCTGATGACACCCAACTTCAAGACAGTGACTCACCTGATAATATACAGCGCCTGTTGACTCGCACCACTGAGTGTTACTCGGACATTAAGAACTGGATGACACACAATAGACTTCAGCTTAATGACGACAAGACAGAAGCTATCCTCATTGGCACCCGTCAGAAACTTTCCCAGCTGCCTCCTCTTTCTCTCCCATTATGTAACACATCAGTCCCAATTTCTGATTCAGCTAAAAACCTTGGTGTCTGCATTGACTCTACCCTGTCCATGAACAACTTTGTTTCTCAAACTGCCAGATCTTGCTACTATCATCTCCATCGTATAAGCCTGATCAGGAAGTATCTCTCTGTCGAAACAACTGCAAAACTCGTTCTCTCCTTCATAATGTCTCGCATTGACTATTGCAATTCACTCCTGTCTGGTCTTCCTGCCTCCACCATTCACATCCTACAGCGCATTCAAAACAATGCTGTACGCCTTGTACTCAAAAAGAAAAAAGCTGACCACATATCTCCTCTCCTGGCACAACTTCACTGGCTCCCTGTATCAAAGCGCATACAGTACAAACTAGACACCATGTGCTACAAAAGCCTCAATAACGCAGCCCCCGATTACCTGTCAAGCCTACTTGAGATCTATGTTCCCTCACGTACCCTCCGCTCTGCCTCCGATCCTCTGACTTTTCGCTTTCCACGCACTAAGCTCAATACCTATGGTCCACGAGCCTTCTCTGTTTCTGGTCCACTCTCCTGGAACAAACTGCCTCTCTCAGTCCGTCAGCAACCTACTTTTGTCTCCTTCAAGTCCGCTCTCAAAACTCACCTTTTCTCCTCTGCATAAAATCCTAACCTCACTCAACCCCCTCTGCAGCCTGTCTCCGCTCGGAGGGGAATCACTTTGTTTTAATATATAATTGTATATGATGTGCTCTCTGTGGTTTTCCATTGGTTTTATTCTTGCTTTTATTGCTTTTATTCTTTTCTCCCCATTTGTGTGTGTGTGTGTGTGTGTGTGTGTGTGTGTGTGTGTGTGTGTGTGCGCGTGTGTGTGCGTGCGTGCGTGTGTGCGTGTGTGTCTTTTCGGCGCTTGGGTTTGATTTTGTCGAGATTTGCGCTGTATAAATGTTGTAATTATTATGTATGCATGTGCGTACGTATGTATGTATGTATGTATGTATACGCTTGGATTTATGTATGTATGTATGTATGCATGTATACGCTCAGCTTAGATTTGTGTATGTGGGTGTGTAGGCATGTATGTATGCATGTGTGCGCTCATATGTATGTGGGTGTGTATGCATGTATGCGCTCAGCGCTTAGATTTGATTTTGTCAAGATTTTGCGCTATATAAATAAAATATATTATTATGATTATTATTAATGATGAAGATGACAAAATCTATGTCTTATTCAGGTTCACCGCCATGTCATTTTCATCACAAGAGATGTCCAAGGAAGCGGAAGAAATAGCATCCCGTTATGAGATGGTGGAGGGAATGTGTCTTTTCCCTCCACTCCCTGGAATGTTGCCATGGAAGGAACAGATCTCTAACCTGCGGCAGATGAAACTCCGCAGCGATGACATCTTCATCTGTGCTTACCCTAAGGCAGGTCCGTTCCTTTTTCATGTAACATCTTTTCGCTGTACGTGATAATAAATAAAGATATGTTAACTAAGTAACATAACTCTTGAGAGTCATGGAGTTATCCCATGTAAAATTTCTCAAACCCAACACAGTTTGCGCTACCCATTCAGCTAGCATAGACGCAGCCACAAAGCGTAAAGTGGTAAGCTCAGAACATTCCTTAAAAAGATATGTTAGTTATAAAAAATGGATGGAGAAAAATCAGTCGACGTGGCGAACTAGTGAGCACAAGGGAAGATCGTGGGTTTGAACCTCCGTTGGTTAAAAAAGAAACACTGTGGAATTTTTTACAGACCGTGTGTTGATCTGTTACCCAGAGCTGAGCGTGCTAAGGTGTACTTGGGGGAAACCAGGACCACACAGATGGGTGTCATCCATTTAATGAGGGTGTTGCCTACATTTCCTGACCAACACTGCAGATATTCGTATCTCTGGAAACTGGTTGACGCCAGGTTATGTCATGAAATCATGTATAAATCATGGCCTTGTCACACAGGTTATGTCATGACATCATACATAAACCATGGCCTTGTCACACACGTTATGTCATGAAATCATGTATAAACCATGGCCTTGTCACACAGGTTATGTCATGAAATCATGTATAAACCATGGCCTTGTCACACACGTTATGTCATGAAATCATGTATAAATCATGGCCTTGTCACACAGGTTATGTCATGAAATCATGTATAAACCATGGCCTTGTCACACACGTTATGTCATGAAATCATGTATAAACCATGGCCTTGTCACACACGTTATGTCATGAAATCATGTATAAACCATGGCCTTGTCACACACGTTATGTCATGAAATCATGTATAAATCATGGCCTTGTCACACACGTTATGTCATGAAATCATGTATAAATCATGGCCTTGTCACACACGTTATGTCATGAAATCATGTATAAACCATGTCACATACGTTATGTCATGAAATCATGTATAAACCATGGCCTTGTCACACAGGTTATGTCATGAAATGTATAAATCATGGCCTTGTCACACACGTTATGTCATGAAATCATACATAAACCATGGCCTTGTCACACACGTTATGTCATGAAATCATGTATAAATCATGTCACATACGTTATGTCATGAAATCATGTAAAACCATGGCCTTGTCACACACGTTATGTCATGAAATCATGTATAAATCATGGCCTTGTCACACAGGTTATGTCATGAAATCATACATAAACCATGGCCTTGTCACACACGTTATGTCATGAAATCATACATAAACCATGGCCTTGTCACACACGTTATGTCATGAAATCATGTATAAATCATGGCCTTGTCACACAGGTTATGTCATGAAATCATACATAAATCATGTCCTTGTCACACACGTTATGTCATGAAATCATACATAAACCATGGCCTTGTCACACACGTTATGTCATGAAATCATGTATAAATCATGGCCTTGTCACACACGTTATGTCATGAAATCATACATAAATCATGGCCTTGTCACACAGGTTATGTCATGAAATCATGTATAAATCATGGCCTTGTCACACAGGTTATGTCATGAAATCATACATAAATCATGTCCTTGTCACACACGTTATGTCATGAAATCATACATAAACCATGGCCTTGTCACACACGTTATGTCATGAAATCATACATAAATCATGGCCTTGTCACACACGTTATGTCATGAAATCATACATAAACCATGGCCTTGTCACACAGGTTATGTCATGAAATCATACATAAACCATGGCCTTGTCACACACGTTATGTCATGAAATCATACATAAACCATGGCCTTCTCACACACGTTATGTCATGAAATCATGTATAAATCATGTCACATACGTTATGTCATGAAATCATGTATAAACCATGGCCTTGTCACACAGGTTATGTCATGAATTCATGTATAAATCATGTCCTTGTCACATAGGTTATATCATGAAATCATACATAAACCATGGCCTTGTCACATAGGTTATGTCATGAAATCATGTATAAATCATGGCCTTGTCACACAGGTTATATCATGAAATCATACATAAACCATGGCCTTGTCACACAGGTTATGTCATGAAATCATACATAAACCATGGCCTTGTCACATAGGTTATGTCATGAAATCATGTATAAACCATGGCCTTGTCACACAGGTTATGTCATGAAATCATGTATAAACCATGGCCTTGTCACACAGGTTATGTCATGAAATCATGTATAAACCATGGCCTTGTCACATAGGTTATGTCATGAAATCATGTATAAACCATGGCCTTGTCACACAGGTTATGTCATGAAATCATGTATAAACCATGGCCTTGTCACACAGGTTATATCATGAAATCATGTATAAACCATGGCCTTGTCACACACGTTATGTCATGAAATCATGTATAAACCATGGCCTTGTCACACACGTTATGTCATGAAATCATGTATAAACCATGGCCTTGTCACACACGTTATGTCATGAAATCATGTATAAATCATGGCCTTGTCACACACGTTATGTCATGAAATCATGTATAAATCATGGCCTTGTCACACACGTTATGTCATGACATCATGTATAAATCATGGCCTTGTCACACAGGTTATGTCATGAAATCATGTATAAATCATGGCCTTGTCACACACGTTATGTCATGAAATCATACATAAACCATGGCCTTGTCACACACGTTATGTCATGAAATCATACATAAACCATGGCCTTGTCACACACGTTATGTCATGAAATCATACATAAACCATGGCCTTGTCACACAGTCTCAGTCAGAAATGGAACTCCATCACATCATCACTATCATCCTCATTTTCATCATCATGACATTGTGAAACAAATGTCCCAGATTCTGTGGCCCTTCATGCCATGCTGTCATATCAACTTCAGTTTTAGTGGATTTGGAGGAGTTTTGGAAAACTGGAATGAGCAGACTGAGGCCTGTGACACAGAAGTGCTGGAGAGAAATGGGTCATCCACAATCATATGCATAAAAATATCAGGGAAAGAAAGCTGGTGGAAAGGGGGAATTCAGAACTCGGTGTTCAATACATTTTGGCCATTGGCATGCATATGTTTGGGAGTGTAGGGCAAGGGATGTGACATGATCATCAAGGGATGTGACATGATCTTCATCGTGTATAAAAAATATACGTGTATGTTTAATACAATACATTCCTCAGGGTATGATCATCACTAACAGATTTTTTATTAATATGATCTCTATTACATAGATATTTTATGAACTGCCTTAACTTTTTTACGCTCCTTCAAAAAAGGCAATGGCCCTCTCAATAAAACATTTCGGCATTCGCTATTTCAATCCTACATTTATACTGTAACTTTTTCCCTCAACCCCTTAGGTACCCACTGGCTGTTTGAAGTCACCTCCATGCTCCTTCTGGGCAAAGCAGAATATGACCGTCGTCCCAAAGAGCACTTCATGATGGAAGCGGTCCATGTGAAGGAATTGGACAAGATCCCCTCTCCACGCATCCTCAACACACATCTTCCGTTCTCCATGCTTCCGGTTCCGGAGCTCAAGGCCAAAGGGGTCAAAATTTTGCACATGTACCGGAATCCCAAGGACATCGCTGTGTCTTTTTACCATATTGAGAAACTTTTGCCTGAGACGGGAGTGCAGGAGTTCAAACCTTTCGTCGAGGTTTTCTTCAGCGACAAAGGTTATTTTACGCATCACACACACACACACACACGCACGCACGCACACACACACACGCGCACACACACACACCACACATACACGCACACACACATGCACACATACACGCACTCACACACACACACACGCTCACACACGCACGCACACCCCCCCCCCATGCAAACACACACACAACTCGATAAGAGACAGAAAAAGAGAGAGAAAGAATCAAAGTCAAAGTATCATCACTATTAAGGCCCCTAGCTCATTATAACAGGGGGTGGGGGGTGGGGGTGGGGGAAGGAAGAAATCATAACAACAATCTCATGGTTAGTATAAAGTATCAATACATGATTGTCTCAAATCTTGTGCTTTGTATACAAATATGGAGAGGCCTTTCTTTAATTACCCTTTGACTACCGTACCCGGTCCATCAGCATCCTGCACTCTCAACTAAACTCAAAGTGTACAAAGCAGTGGTCCTCACCACTCTCGTCTATGGCAGTGAGACCTGGACTGTTTACAGTAGACACGCAAGGAAATTGAATCATTTTCACACCAAAAGCCCCAGAAAGATTCTCAATATCCGATGGCAAGAGAAGATCCCTGATACAGAAGTACTAGAGAGAGCCAATCTCCCCTCCATCCACACTTTACTTCAAAAGAGTCAAGTTCGCTGGGCTGGCCATACGTACCGGATGTCTGACACCAGAATTCCCAAGCAACTCCTCTACGGGGAACTAGCGTCTGGCAAGAGAACAGTTGGAGGCCAGAGAAAACGGTTTAAAGACAGCTTGAAGGCATCGCTAAAATCCCTTAACATAGACTGGGAGAATTGGGAAAACCTTGCCCTCGACCGTACAGTCTGGCGTAGAAGAATCGAAACCGGATGTACCACTTCAGAAGTGTCTCGTATCCAATCTGCACAAGAAAAACGAGCTGCACGGAAAGCTAAGGCTGCAAACCCTTCAACCACAGTAACCGACCATAGATGTCCAACCTGTGGACGTTACTTCCGTGCCCGGATCGGATTGATCAGTCACCTCCGGACACACTGACTCAAAGCAACTTCATGAAGCCGTGGTCATTGTCGACGACGACAGACGAACACAACCACTCTCAACCATGGTAACCTTATCCACAGTTTCCTGCAGGAAGCTGGTTGGTGAATAGGGTGAGGGAGTCAAAAGGTTAACTTTTTGCAGTTGGTGGATAGGGTGAGGGAGTCAAAAGGTTAACTTTTTGCAGTTGGTGGATAGGGTTCAGGATTCAAATGGTTAAGGTTCTGTTGATTTCAGCTACTAGTGACGCAATTCTAAACAATGATGGATGTTGGAAGTATTTCTTATAAATTAATTCACTTCTACGAAGTTCATACTTACGGCACACCATACAGGAATGCAGATCAGTTTCAATAACATTAAAAAAAAGAGGAAATTTTCGTAATAAACCTTTCTCTGGTAGTTCATTATTTTGCATTGCTATTTCATTGCATTGTAATCACTCAGTCGTGATGTTCCAAATCTAGCTTTATAGAACATGAGAGCACTCAGCATGCAGGACCACCGAGGACAGAGTATGCAGAGTGTGCAGCAAGATACAGCCTGCAGAGAGTGGTCAAAAACAACGTCTATACTCGGATCCGAAAGCATCGTACTGCTTAAAAACTGTAAATCTTCTTCGTAAAGCACCTCAAGATATTCATAGTATTTTATAATCTATATGTATGTGTATCTATATGTGCATGTATGTATGTATGTATGTATGTATGTATGTATGTATGTATGTATGTATGTATGCATGTATGTACGTACGTATGTATGTCTGTATGTATGTATGTATTTTATCAAGATTTTGCGCTATATAAATATTGTAATTATTATTATTATTATTATTATTATTATTATTAATTATTATAATATATGTGTGTGTGTACGTATGTATGTACGTATGTATGTATGTATGTATGTATGTATGTATGTATGTATGTATGTATGTACCTATCTATCTACCTACCTACCTACCTACCTACCTATCTAGCTGGCTAGTTATCTAGCTATCTATCTTTCCTTCCATCCATCCATCCATCCATCCATCACCCATCCACCCATCCATCTAGCGATCTATTGCTCTATCTATCTATCTATCTATCTATCTATCTATCTATCTATCTATCTATCTATCTATCTGTCTGTCTGTTTGTCTATCTATCTATCTATCTATCTGTCTGTCTGTCTGTCTGTCTGTCTGTCTATCTATCTATCTATCTATAAATCTTTTTATTATTCATTTCTTTCTTTATTCATTTCTTTCTTTCTTTATTTGTCATTTGCAGCCACGTATGGAAACTATTTCGATTTCTTGAAGCAGATGAATGACTTCGAACGCAACAATCCTGATGGTCCTGTATGGAATGTCTCCTATGAAGACATGAAGACGGTATCTCGTGGTGTATGTGTGTGTGTGTGTGGTGTGTGTGTGTGTGTGTGTGTGTGTGTGTGTGTGTGTGTGTGTGTGTGTGTGTGTGTGTGTGTGTGGGGTGTGTGTGTGTGATGTGTGTGTGAGTTTATGTTTGTGTTAATGCCAGGTTCAACTAATTTTTCGTCACTTTCTGAAGGACTAGTCGTTCAGTTCGATTTTCCGGTCAAACTGAGGAGAAAAATGAAGGCGTCAATGGTAAATGAACCCTGGAACCTCGAGGTTAATTATTAACAGGCAAACGTCTGAACCATTCTGTCAGTCTTCTCCATGAGCTTGAACTTGAACTTAGACTTCTATCTTTCTTTTTTTTTCATTTCATTTTTCCTTTCTTCTTTCATTTTCGTTTCTTCTTCTTTCTTCTTTCTTCATTCCTTTTTCTTAGTTAACATGTTTTCTGCCTTTCTTTGTTTCTTACTTCGTTCTTACCAGTCTTCGTTTCTTTCTTCTTCTTTCATTCCTTCCTGTCTTCCTGCCTTTTTTTCTTTTATTCTTTCCTTCCTTCTTTTTCCTTCCTGTCTTCCTTCTTTGTTTCTTCCTTTCTTCTTTCATTCCTTCTTTTGTTCTTTTTTTGTTTGTTCCTTCTTCTTGTCTTTCCTCCATCCCTTCCTCTTTTTTTTTCTACCTTTGTTCTTTTCTTTCTTCCTTCGTTCATTTCTTTCTTCCTTCCTGCCTTCATCGATTCTATAATTCTCCTTTCTTCTCTTTTATTTATTTGTCAGAGTCCTGTGGAGAAAGTCAAAGAGCTGGCCAAGTTCCTGGGTCTGGACCTGCCTGACACGCTGTGTGAGGAGATCGAGAAAGCGTGTCGCTTCGACAACCTGAAGAAACAGGCTGCCCAAAAGATAGACACTATCTTCTTCCCCCAAAACAGGACAAGAGGTCTGGAGGGGATAAGTCTGGCACAAGCCCTGGTGAAGAGAATGCTGGACAAGCTTACATGTATAGGAAAGGTAAGATACACGAACAGAGAGCGGATGGGTAGTGCATGGGAATGTGTGTGTGTGTGTGCTGTGTGTGTGTGTGTGTATGTGTGTGTGTGTATGTGTGCGTGGTGGTGTGTGTGTGTGTGTGTGTGTGTGTGTGTGTGTGTGTGTGTGCGTGAGAGAGAGAGAGACAGACAGACAGACAGACATACATACATATATATGGACAGACAGATAGAACAAGAGGGGGAGAGAGGAGACGAGAGACAGAGAGAGAGAGAGAGACAGAGCAGAGAGAGAAAGTGAGAGAGAGAGAGAGAGAGAGAGAAGAGACAGAGAGACAGAGAGAGAGACACAGTGAGAGAGACGAGAGAGAGAGAGAGAGAGAGAGAGAGAGAGATAGAGAGAGAGAGAGAGAGACTTTGAGACAGGTTTTTCTTTCCAACAGCTTCAGGGAATCTGACCTGATGACTGCAGGGAAAGTCCTGTTGACGGCTCAGAAAGACCACAAAACTTGGGATCCCTTTGGGGGCATGTCAGACCTCACTGGAAAGCAGAATAGGTTGTATCTGGAGCATCAGGTCTGACCGTTTTTGCAATTGAGTGAACACCCCTTGACGTTTTGGAAAACCACTGTTGGGAGCTTCCGATTGCTAAGCGTCGAGAGTACAGTAAGGGGAGTAGAGTTGGATGTTGGGTGATCTGCCCAGCAGACAAAGGCCTGGAGAAAACCAAGAAAAGCTCTTTCGTTCTGGTTTGGTCTCGTGCTTGGGCTGGACCTGGCTAGTGAGCGTTGTGAGGCGATGTTCCAGGGTTTGGTACATCCCAACCTTGCCTCTTGGTTTGTAAACAAGGTAACTGATGATTTGGTCCAAATGGGGCATGCAGCACACCGGACAGACCCCCTTCCCCCATCTTGTTTGGCGAAATGGCTACCGTGTGACGTCTGAAGTTGGAAGGTGATTGTGTAGTCAGTGGTGAGGTATTGTTGCTCGGTATTCTATTCAGTAAGATTAGATTTTCTTGATAACTTTGTTTTCAAACGGTAAAAATTATGAGTTTAAGCTTTTTATTTCTCAATGAAACTAGCCATTGCTTGCATACAGGGTATTTTCATGTGTCAGCCACTGACACGACTTACAGGAGCATATTTGATATTCTGCATGCGTGCATACACGAAGAATGTTTCCCTCCTGCTTTCCTGTTGTGATCAGGTGCTCTAATTTCTCTTTCCTCAAAAATGTCCTATAAATGTTGCTTGTCTTTTTCTAATCTTCTTTATTAACGATCTTCTTGTGTCTGCCTCCTTCAAGACTTTCAAGTTTGTTTTCTTTGCTCTCAGCATTCGTCTTAGAAACCACATTTCAGCTGCCACAACTTTATTCTCACTTTGTGTATTGACTGTCCACGTCTCACATCCATACAATAGTATCGGTTCCACATAACATTCAAGAACTCTCTTCCTGATGTTATTTGATTGGCATTTGTTGGTAAGAATACTTTCATCTTCTTGAATGCTGTTTCAGCTTGGCTGATTCTGTTGGCTATTTCTGATGTGTATCTGCCACCTGGTGAAATGACCGTTTCCAGATATTCAAACTTATCAACCTGTCTCAAAGTCGTGCCATTTGCTGTTATTTTGCGTGAGGGCATTTCTTGTTTTTCATTAATTACCATGACAACAGTCTTCTTCCCATTTAGCTCTAGCCCTTTATTTCTGCTTTCTATTTGTATTATATTCACAAGGTTTTGTGGTCTTTTTCATTTTGTGCAATTAGCACGGTGTCATCTGCGTAACGAGTGTTGTTTATTATTTTTCCTCCAACCGTTTTCCTAGGGCATTCTTGTAGGTTTCTCATGACGGTTTCACTGTAAAGTGAAAAGAAATCTGGTGACAGAACACAACCCTGTCTGAACCCTCTTTTGATATTTTGGAAAGAGCTTATATGTTTTTTTTTGTTCTCATTGCTGCTGACTGCGTCCTTATGTATCAAAATTTAACGCTTCGGTCACCATTGCCGTGGTGTAGTGGTTAACGTAACGGATTACTGACTGCAATGTTATGGGTTTGATTCCCCATTATTCCCTTCAAAAATCGTTTTCAGCTCTAACCGGCTCTTACTCTAAGTTGAGCATGGTATGGACTCATTGCGATGACTGGGACCACATAGTTGAGTTTCATCCACTTCACTAGTGTGGCCATTATTGATTATGATGGCAATGATGCTTGTTAGTATTGTTGTTACTATAATCATCATTATTATTATTATCACTATTAGTGTCATCATTACCATGCATATTATCATGATTATTGTTATCAACATTGTAATTATTCAATCATGTTGATATTATCATTGTTTCAGGTATAGTAGGGGACTGGAAGAGTCATTTCACAGTGGCCATGAACGAGAGAGTGGATCAACTGATTAAAGAAAAGATGGAGGGACTGCCTTATACTCTACGTTGTTAGCAAGATTGAGTCCTGTGTACGTACAACGAGAGAAGACACGATAAACTCAGGTCTAGACAAGACAGGTCAAGACAAGACAAGGCAAGGCGAGATAAAGACAATTACAGACCAGAAAAGACAAGACAGGACAAGACAAAATTCAAAAGTTACAAAAGTCACAAAGTAAGCAACAGTGGCGTTTATATACGTTCGCTTTTCTCCCTCAAAAAGGTGAAAAAGTCATCTCGTGAAAGGACTGTGCCACTGATGACAGTCACACAAGTCAAGCACAGGAAAAACAAAAACAAAAACAAAAACAAAAACAAAAACAAACACAAACTGAAAGTTAAAGGAAAAAGAAAAGCAAAGAAAATGAACACACCCACACACACACATACACACACACACATTCACACACACACACACACACATTCACACACGCACACACACGAACACACACACGTTAAAAAATAAAGTAAAGTAAAGTTAAAGAAGAAATGCAAAGAAAATGAACACACACACACGCGCACGCACACGTACACAACACACACACACACACACACACACACACACACACACACACACACACACACACACACACGTAAACACACGCACATATACACACACACACACACACACACACGTAAACACACGCACATATACACACACACACGCACACACATACTTGCACACACAAACACACGCACATATATACACACACATAAACACACACACACACACACACACACACAAAACACACACACACACACACACAAACACACACACACACACAAACACACACACACACAATACACGCACAGACACACACACACACAATACACGCACAGACACACACACACACACACACACACACACAAACACACACACACACAACACACACACACACACACACAGACACACACACACACAATACACGCACAGACACACACACACACACACACACACACACACACACACACACACACACACAAACACACACACACACAATACACACCACACACAGACACACACACAGACACACACACACAGACACACACACACACACACACACACACACACACACACACACAATACACGCACAGACACACATCTGCTGATACATAATATACTAACAATCCTGTGTCACAGATAAATAACAATAAATCATCAGCTATAGGCACAAGCATCTACCCACACATGCGCGCATGCATGCACGTGCGCGCGCCCGCGCGCGCACACACACACACACACACACACACGCAAGCGCGCGCCCGCGCCCTCGTTCCCACCCAAAGTTAAGGAATGGAACAACACGCATTGATGACAACATTTGAAATTCAAAAGAACAGCTGCAGCGACCAGACACTAGCGCATGTCTAAACACCATACACTCTCTCACGCACACACACACACACAGCAGACACCCCCTCCATCACATAAACAACCTCACACTCATGCTCACGTGCACACACAGAATGACACGCATTGTGTAAAAAACGCAGGTATGAAGTAAACATAGTGTTTTTACTCAGCATGGCGATGAAATAGGTGTGCAGACTAGACAGCAATGTCTTGCACATTTGTGGAGTACTGATTTATCTGTTTGCCGAATAAACACAATTGCATTAGTCATACACACACACCTATAGTAGCCATCATGGTGGTGTGGTTAGTACAACGGACTGATGACCTGGGGGCTGTAGGTTTGAATCTCTTAACACAAATCACAGGAACATTTTTCCATCTTTCACTGGCCCCTACCCAGAACTGAGTTGAGTGTATGGGCTCAGAGACGTTGTGTCAAGACTTTACTGATTTTGTTGTTGTTGCATTTTCTACTTTACTTTTTATATTTTAGCAAGTGTAAACATGTTTCTTTGATTGTCGTTCATGATGTGTTTGTTTTCAATTATTTCCATGTTGAATTATGTATGTTTCTGGTATGTTGGTACAACCTTTTATGTTAACCAGACATTAAGACGTTTATGTTCACGACAATTGATCGTATCCAAGCCAATGTTGGTATTTTGATGGGATGCATATGTTGGAAAAAATACCTCAAACTGCACACTGCAAAATGTTTAAAGTGAAACAAAGTAGACAAAAAATATAAAATAAAATATTTAATCGTGAATGCATAATAGTAAATATTTAAATGTGTGTATGTTGGCATATATGTGTGTGTATGTTGGTATATATATATATATCGTTCGTTCTTTGATTTAACGTCTTTTCACTATATATATATATATTGTGTGTGTGTGTGTGTGTGTGTGTGTATGTGCGTGTGTGTGTGTATGTGTGTGTGTATGTGTGTATGTGTGTGTGTGTGATAAGTGTGTATCAGTGTGTGCAGGCATGCACGTGAAAATCATTTAGAAAAAACATAAAATCTGTCACACATGGCAACAGTATGCTTACAATTAATCTATTTCACTTACAAGATTACAAATACAAATATTACTTAACACATATCATGGTAAAATCAAAACGAACAGGCTACCAGCACATGCTTTACAGAGTGAGGGAGACAGAAAGACAGACAGACAGACAGACAAACAGGTTGGGGTAGGGGAGCGTTAAGGGAAAGGGGGGCAAACGTGATGCAATTTGCTTTACGTGATCCGCTATGTGTCAACACTGCACATGATCACTCATCAGGTCACGAAGTGCTCCTCTGACCCAAATTGAGTGGAAAGCACACAGACTGATGTATGTGTCTTCAGGTTCATGCAGATTCTTAGAAACACCCACAAAAACATAGGCCTACACAGGTCATACACAATGGTACTCCTTAATGATGTCCCCAAAATAATGTACCTATATATTATTGTAATGTGTTTGCTTTGTCATCACTGACTTTTCTTCTTCTCTTCTTTCTTCTTCTTCTTCTTCTCTTCTTCTTCTTCCTTCTTCTTCTTCTTCTTTCTTCTTCTTCTTCTTCTTCTTCTTCTTCTTCTTCTTCTTCTTCTTCTTCTTCTTCTTCTTCTTCTCTTCTTCTCTCTTCTTCTTCTTCTTCTCTTCTCTTCTTCTTCTTCTTCTCGTCGTCGTCGTCGTCGTCGCCTCTTCTTCTTCTTCTTCTTCTTCTTGTCTTCTTCGTCTTCTTCTTCGTCTTCTTCGTCTTCTTCCTCTTTCCTCTTTTGTTATTGTTCTTCTTCTTCAGGAATGAACACACGAGTCAAAGATTTTCGAACAAAAATTGTTCACAAAATAATGCAATCTTTTCCCGTCCAAACGACATCATTGTCCCAACCCTTCCTCTCCCACCCCAATATGTATGTGTGTATGTCTGTGTGTGTGTTTGTTTGTTCATGTGTGTGTGTAAGTGCGTGTATGTGTGTGTGTGTAATAAAACATCCAACTAACGCTCGATCATTCACAGTATGCCTTTTTCTTAAAAATAATCTGAGACCTTGCAAGCTCATAAGGTTTTTGTGGAAAGCTCAAAGAATCTGCCTTATAATGGATGGCTTGTTGGACAGAGCATATTGGAATTATTCCAAACAGAATAGATCCCTCTTGAATACACTTTGTACTCCAAATTTCTCATGGATCTGAAACTGTTACTAACTATCACAAGTGCCAATCAATCACCTGTCACCCGTCAGCATTATCGTGTTCGATGATAACCTCTTCACAAGATTTTACAGCAATACTCCTCTCTTCACTCCACTGACTTCTCAGTGCTCTTACATAGACCTTCACGCCGCTCTTGTTGGTGATGTTGTTGATATAGGTGGCTGGTCTGCTCATTTTTCGTTTGGCATCAATTTTTCCAATCGACAGTTGCCCATGGTCTTTGCTAACTGGAGATAACAAACAAAAGCTAAACAAAAACAAAAACAAAAAACAAAAACAGGTCCAGAGTTTGAACGTGTGACCTTAATTGAAGAAGATACTCTATGACTCAGAGTACTTGAAACTGCGTTATCAGTAAGCCTGCAGCATGTGACTAACTACTTTGTAAATAAGTGGTTAATGTATGTATATAAATCCACAAGATATATGTTGATAAAAGAACTGCTTCATTCTGCTGGTGTCTTGTCAAAATCACGTCTTTCTGCTGATAGAGACTATCCTGTAGCTGAAAAGGTATGCTCAGCTAATATGTATGATTGAATGCTTTAGTCTATCATTTGAGAGTGGAAACAGACCAAGAGACAGAACATTTGTAAAAGGAAGCGGCAAGGTTTTAAGAAAAAAGATATGGACGAACAAAGAAATGGAACGATAACAACGCTAATATCAAAAACGTGAAAAAAATCATAATGTTAAAGTATTGATTTAACTGGTCTGTGAACTAATGATTCTGAAATTTCAACTAACTAAACGTGATCCGATATTCTTTAAAATGCGATTTAAGTAGTTTCCTTGTGTAAATATCTTTGGAAAGAGGGAACGAAGCTTTTGCAAAAAACAAACAAACAATGATACAGTGTGAATTGTTCACCGCAAAAACATTCGACTTTTTTTTTAACAATCTTTTGTCTTCAAAGCGTTTAGTTGAACACGAAAATATACAGCAACAATCAATCTCAAATGATGTATGGAAGAATACTGCAATTTTGTTTTTAGATATTTTGAACTGAAAGTTTGGTTCTTTTTTGAGACGCAAACTTTTTATTTACATGTAATATATAATAATAATATATTTTATTTATATAGCGCAAAATCTTGATAAAATCAAATCGAACCCGTGATGCTAATTCTAGCGAACTGTAAGCTTGTTTCACTGAGATTTTACATGTCATTCTATAGAATTTTCCGAATGGGGTGCATTGGTTTAACTGCTCTGTCAACTACGTCCTTGCCGTGAAGACCAGCGTGAGAAGGCACCCAGCAGAAATTGATTTCCGAGCCATTTATCTTTAAACAATGTATCATTTCAGTTGAAACTGCATCAACACCTACCGAACTCTTTTTGTTGTGTAGAAACAACATTGTGTGTTTTTTTTAGCTCTTCCATGGTGATTGGAGAATTAAACCATAGATCATTATGAGATATTGAATCAGTGTAAAATGGGTTGATATTTTCCATTTCTCTATTATGTCTGCAGTCAGGAGACAAAACTTCTACTTTACTGTTTTCAGCAAATAGATCACAAACATTTCTGCTTTGTCCATGTCTGAAGGAGATTTGTTACATGTGTCAATCATTATTGGACACCTAGGTAAGTTGGTTCAATTTTTCATTGTTTCATTTTCGTCCAGACTTTATGGAAATCTTTGAAATCTGAAATGTCTTTTGCGCAGAATGATGCCCAATAATCTTTCTTTGCTTCAGCGAGGGAGTTTTTTACATTGGATATTAGCTTTTTTCATTTCCACATGATCTTCAGGTTTCTGGCTTTTGATGTAGATTTTGAATTTCTCCGTTTTATATCGAACTGATTTCTCACATGCCTCTGTTCACCGACCATACCTAATCATTATGAGTTTGAGTTTGAATCAATAGTCGCAGCAGGTAAATTGACTTTTGGAATTAAGAAAACATAATGTCTATATTTTCGCTGTTATATTGTTTGTAATCATGATGAGCTAAGAGTAGTTTGAAATAAAGACCAGTTTGCACGCTTGTAATTATATTTTGGATTAAAATCAGGAGTACTGTCTTTCATCCTGATCTTTTCGTCAATTATTATGACGATAGGTAAATGATCCCTTCCCAAAGTACCTCTGAGTTTCCCAGGTACAGGATGGTACTAATTCTGGTGATATTAAAGCAAATCGATGGCTGTTGCCCTGTGTTTGGAGACATAAGGGTTCCTAGTGACATTGCCATATTTAAAAGGTAAAATGAACTATCAATTACTTTGTCTACCAAACGATTGTTCGTAACAGTAGAACAATTCTTTTCCCAAAATAGGGAGTGGGAATTACAGTCTTTACCTATAAGCCATTTACCATGCTGCTGATCCTGGATCGTGCTCAGCCATTCTATGTTGTGGTCATTTGGACCTGTTGGCAGGTAGACTGACAAAACGTTGATGATTAAAGAACTACTTAATTGCACTGTGACTGCACAAGCGTGCACGCCATTGCTTGATCTTAAAACTGGGGAAGTAAATAAGTGGCACTGTAACTCTTTAAGTATATATATCGCAGTGGAAACCTTCCCGGGATTCCCACATTCATAGACTGGAGGATAATAATAATTTGGGAAATTGGGAAGTTTGGTTGGGATAACATTCAGCGACTGCAGATTCAAAACTTGACACCTATTCGATGCCAGGAAATGTTCAAGGTATGCTGACTTTGTGGAAATAGATCAGCAATTCCATTGTAAAAACATGACATGGGATTGCTGTCGCATAACTGATGTTGGCTGATCTCCAACTTTCTATTTACAAAATCCAAAACAAGTGTGACTGCCCGCGTTCAAGCAAACAGGAACCAGAAAAAAACAACAACACGAAATGATTTGAGATAGTTTTATCTCTTTGATGTCGGATGTCAGCCAAGTAAAGAGATAAAACTATCTCAATTCATTTCAACCAGTCGGACCACTCAATCAACAACATCCGAGTGAAAGGTCTGTGGCTTCTATACAGTAACAGCACCATAGACATGGAAAGACAGAGAATCCCATCTTATAGATAAACTTGGGACGCGCAAACCACGTGGAGTCAATGACGAACCATAAAGATTTCCTCAACTGAATTCAGTATCATGCCACTTCATGCACTTTTATCTGGACATGGCTTTGCGTGCATGTACTTTTACCTTGGTGTGTATGTGTATCCGTATGTATTCGCTCAAATGTATACGTATAACATTTCTCGTCCCTCATGTATGATTAATGTTTAAACTGCTTGGATCATTTTATGTACACTATTGTCTTCTTTTAATGTGCCCTTGAGTCCATGTATGTTTTATCTCGATGATGATTCACTGAAATAGACCATATTATCACCATTTTCCCATCCCGGTGAGGTATTGGCTTTGTGGCTGTACATATGCCTTTTAATATTTATTTTCATTTTTATTTTTATTTTCATTTTTATTTTAAATTCAATCTGTTTGAATTCTCCTTTCACAAGACAGGCCCAGCCGCGTCTGACTAAGGGTTTTTTCTCCGGGGACTCCGGTTTTCCCTTCAGCCCCTTGGCTGTTGGTTTAGGATGTGTTTCTTCCTATTCCAAGGTCAGACCGGATTCGTTGCACTAGGCACGATCCATTTACATTAACAATACCTCTAAATGAAATATTTTCCCATTCTGTCAAACATATGCCTATATTTTCTTTTCTGCATTATTTAATACCTCTTGATTAAATATTTTCCTATTCTGTCGAACATATGCCATATTTTCTCTTCTGCATTATGTAATACTGGTATCCTTTACATTCCAAACACTACTCTTCGCTAGTGCGTCATAGTTCTCATTTCCGCTCTGACATCAAATTTACTCAAAAACACATTATGATGTCATCTTAGTCAGTTTGTTCCTTTTCTCTCATTGAAGACAGCAGCAGGGAAGTTTCAGTCTTTTTCTCAAAGTTTTTGTATCTAGTGTTTGTTTGTTTGTATCTTACGTTTGACAAAGGCAGTTGGCCGAAAATTTGCGCTGTCTTGTTTTGTTGTATTAAATACGTGTTCATATTCTTCTTTCGTGTTTTTTTCTGGTTTTATTTACAGTTGTTTATGGTCTATAGTAATGAACACTTCGGTTTTCTGTGTACAGGAGAAATGGGCAGAAGAAAACAATTACGTCATTACTTAGACTACGAAGTAAAGATAACAAGACTGTAGCTAAACTGTATAAAAAATTACGCAGTCCGGCTTTGAAAGAACTTGTAATGAGGTGATTAGATTACTAGGGATAACAAACAACCAATAATTACAATTATAGTATACACGTCTTCAAATGCACAGAGTGTATAGTCTGACCAAGTTTTGATAGTCTGACTAAATCCTAGTGGTGTGTGTGTGTGTGGTGTGTGTGTGTGTGTGTGTGTGTGTGTGTGTGTGTGTGTGTGTCAGAATAGGTTACAACAAATTAACACGAAATATGATATTCAACATTTTCAAAACGCTTTATCAGACATGAAACCAGTCCAGAATTTGTGCCGGCTAATGCCAGTGGCTCACACAGTCACATTTAGTCTGTTCAGTGAAGTGGGCAGGGTGAATCTTTAACCACCGTGAATAGAAAATACCCCACTTAGATAAGCTCACCACACTTTTTCCATTTGATAAACGTTGGCAGGGTTGAGTGTAGAAGTCTGTACAAAATGTAACAATACAATCTGAATAGGTACCTCACCCAAAGATGCTAGAGTTAGGGGTGCGTTTATTGAACAGAAGATAATGATAGGTATGTCTAACTGATTGTCTCCCTGTAGTATTGGCAAAGAGTCACTCTCTGTTTCGATTTACCATTGGCACAGACTCACCTTAACGTTTTAACCACAGGATTTAAGCGTGTAGGCCGCTGGTGACATACGTAGGCTTTCATGCTATCCTGGACAGTCAATTGTCACTCCCACTGGGGTAAGTACGGTACACACGCACAGCACTTAAGGCATCTTGCAATACAAAGTGATCGGGGGATTGGCCTTTAATTTCTCTGCGCTACATGTACTGCCAGTTCCGTGTACGTTTGCCACACACACAGACACACACAACACACACAACACACACACACACAACACACACACACACACACACACACACACACACACACACACACACACACACACACACACACACACTTCAATTCCAAAACTTACAGTGTCAAAAAATTGGAAAACATCATGGACATGTCTGGTGGAATAAGGATTGTCAAGGGCAGTGAACGAAAAGAAAGAAAAATACAAAATCTATTTAGCGCACAGGTCACCTGAAAATCATACAGCGATGAAAAGTGCCAACATAAAGAGTAACAGAATCATAGAGCAAGCCAAAGAACAATACTGGACATCATTTTGTAAACGTGAAGTAAATGACCACAAAGATATGCAAAAGATTTGGGAAAAACTACAATTAATGAAACACGGGATCAAGCTGCCATCAATTCCAGTAAAGCTAGAAAACAACCCTTTTCCTAGTTCATTGGAAAAAGCAGAAGCTTTTGCAGACGTGTTTGCTGAGACCTGTCGTGTAGAAGGACTTCCTGTCTCTAGTAGAGACTATAGGGAACGAGAAGAAAAGAAAGATGTATATAAGGATCCTGCCTCTGACAATACTCACTACATAAATGCTTCAATCACACGCCAAGAATTAAAAGATGCCATTCAGTCAATTCCAGGTAAAAAGACATCAGTAGGACTTGATGCCATTTCAAATGAGATGCTGAAAAATTTACCAGAAAATTTTGTTATCTTGCTACATAACATATTTAAGAAATGCTGGAACAGTGGGAAAATGCCTAACTTTTGAAAACAAACAATAGTGGTTCCTGTATTAAAACCAGGTAAATATAATACCGATTTGAAAAACTACAGGCCAATTGCTTTAACATCACACGTATGTAAATTAATGGAGAATATAATTTTAAAGAGATTGATGCACTATTGTGAAAAGAATAAAATAATACCAGTGAATCAGGCAGGATTTCGAAAAGGCAGGTCACCAGTCGAACTTCTAACAAAGCTAACTACTAACATTAAACAACAATTTGCAAGACGTCAGTGTGTTTTAGCTACATTTTTTGATATAACTAAAGCATACGACCAAGTGTGGCACTCCTGATTGTTACTTAAATTTAAAAGTATTGGGCTGACAGGTAACATTTTTGACTATTGGGCTCACAGGTCATATTTTTGACTATGTTAAATGTTTTCAGAAAACAGAGTTATCCAAACGAGGATTGAAAATGTATATTCCACAAAACGAATTCTACAAACGGGTATCCCTCAGGGATCTGTTATAGCTCCCCTTCTTTTCATGATATTAATGCATGATTTACCCAATAAAATATCTAAGCATGTAGTTTTAGCTCAATATGCTGACGATTTATGCATGTGGATGCAGGTAAATATGAAAAGGAAAGCTCCTTTGCGCTGTATTAATTATATACGTAAATGTTATCAATTAGAGCTTGATAAAATAGCACGATATAAGGTAGAAAATGGACTGCATCTATCCCTGGAAAAAACAAAAATAGTTTTGTTTAATAGTGGAGCTAACCCAGCAAATATTCCCACTTTCAAACTTGGAGATACTCTTCTTCAGTATAATGATTCGATTAAATTCTTAGGAGTTTTCTTACAGCAAAATTATCTTGGAATCAGCATATTGAATACCTATTAACAAAAGCTCAAAAAAGTTTAAATTTCTTGAAAATAGTTTGCAAACAGACATGGGGTCAAGATTCATCAACCCTTGTTCATCTTTGTAAATCGCTTATTAGATCTAAATTAACCTATGCCCAAGAAATCTTCTTCAGTGCACCGAATCACTTACTAAAAAAACTGCAGAGCATAGATTGTAAAAGTTTCAAACTTGCGCTGGGTCTACCCATGCATGCTTCCTATCTTCGCACATATAATGAAATCAAACTGTTGCCACTTGATGACAAAAGAAAGTTGCTTCTGCTAAATTTTGTTAAGAAATACCACCGTCGAAAACATCTCAGAAACAGAAACTAAACTGAGATCAGATACCGACTTTCCAAAAAGAGCTAAATCCATATCTTCACAAGTCACACTTGCAACATACACATCAGACGTCATGAAAGGCTCAGGAATTGATCTAGAAGTAGATCCTGTATCTATAAAACATTCCTTTTCACCAGTACCCAGTTGGAAACTCCAAAGAGCTCGATTTGACGTACACCACACAAATTTGAAAAAAGAAGATAATATAAATTTACTGGCAAGTCAGGTTAAATGTCATATAGATAATTGTTATTCCAATCACTTGAAAATTTAAACTGATGGCTCAATAATTGACAGAAAAGCAGGCTCAGCGTTTTTAATACCTGCACTCAAAATTGAGAAATCTTTCTGTATAGGATTTGATAAATCTGTCTTTACAGCTGAACTCTTTGCAATATTAATGGCTTTAAACGTTATGATAAGTCTTCCTAGGACAATTTTTCAGACACTTTTTTGCGTTGATTCAAAATCAGTACTTCAGGCTCTTGAATCATCAAAATTACAAACAAGGTCTGAAATGATTCTGGAAATTAGTCAATTGATTCATAGTTTATCCTTAAGAGGCACTGATATTACTTTCTGCTGGATACCTTCTCATAGTTCTTTTCATTATAACGATAAGGTTGACAGGGCTGCCAAACAGGGGGCAAAAAGCTCACCAGATTCATATAATATACAGCTTTCTCTCTCGTTGCACGAGTATTACACCTTAGTGGACACCTACGTCTGGAACCAGTTCCAAGAAAAACAGAAAAAGTATGATAAATGTCACATGAACTTTGAAGTTAGCAATATCCCTAAGCAGTTTCCTGCCAGCAGAAGTATCCAATCCCTTATGTATAGATTTGATTTTATCAAGATTTTGCGCTATATAAATAAAATATATTATTATTATTATTATTAAACTTGATGCATTCAAAACAAAATACACCAGGAATATAGTGTGTCTGTGTGGAAAAAAGATAACACATAGTCATATTCTTTCTTGCGTCAGGTTAAAACGACATGTTCCTATACATGTACTATCTACGAAGACAGTTTCTGACATATTTGCCTCTTCGTCATTAATAAATGAATTTTTTGTTTGCCTGTTGAAAAGTCCTATAGCGAATTATCTTTAAAATGTTATTTCACTTGTTCAGTGTTATGGTTAGTCAATTTTTAAGTTTCCTTTCCTTTCATTTAGTCTATACATTTATAAATTTTGTTTTGTCAGTTTGTTTGTTTAAATCGCTAATTATGGTAACGTTATTAGTTAGTTTTACCTTCCCCTTCTCGAAACAGTTGTTTTCTGGATCGTCTTTTCTCAAGATCAAAATTGACTCTTTTCATATATCCTCTTCATTCCTCCCCTGTCCTCGGCCTTTTTTTTCTTTTTTTGTGTCTAAAATCACTTTAGTGAATAGACATTAAACCAAAGACCACCACCACACTGCAGTTGCTGTTGCAACTCGCCGTGTTTCAATTGACGAACTGTGTACGTTTGTTTTTATCCTTATATAGAAGTAATCTATGCATAATTATTATTATTATTATCATCATCATTATCATCATTATTATTATTGTTATTATTATTATCTAGGATGTTAAAAAATGCATTTTGTGAGCTACTGACATAAAACACTTGACTGTTTTAGTTAAGTTTTTAGTCAGTTTGTGTACTACTGACATAAAAATCTTTGGCTGATCTGGGTAAGTTTTTCTACCGGTGCAAAGGCTAAAACGTTACAAGATGTGAGTACAGATGTACCATTACTTGTGACGAGCCTCCTTGTTCATATCAGTATCATTACTGAACGTGTTGTAGATCTCCAGCTGACAGTTGACTTCAATGTTGAGCGCAGCAGACCAACAGAAAAGGAGGAAGAGCAGATAGTTTTTGTGGCTCTCTATCTCCCTCTCTCTCTTTCTCTCTCAGTCTCTCGTCTCTTTCTGTATATCTGTCTCTCTCACTCCCTATCTCTCTTCTCTATTTCTCTCTCTTTCTCTCTTGCTCACCTCGTTCACTGTATGTCTGTCTTTTACTCTCAATCTCTCTCTTTGTTCTCTCTCCCTCTCTCTTACACACACACACACACACACACACCACCACACACAATACACACACACACACACACACACACATACACACACACACACACAAACACACACACACACACATACACACACACACACACACATACAACACACATACACACACACCACACACACATACACACACACATACACACACACACACACCACACACACACACACACTATAATATATATATACTATGTCTCCCTGTCTGTCCCTCTCTCAAACTCACAAATGTTGTCACTCTATCACCCCATGAATGTTGCTTATTGATGAACTGTGCATTTCTTTTTCAGTTTCAGTTTCATTTTCTCAAGATGACGTCTCACTGCTCCAACGAATTCCATATGCAATAGCGTCACAGGTGACGATGATGATGATAATGATGACATTCATAAAGTTTGTCTTTTTCAGGTTCACCGCCATGTCGTCTTCATCACAAGAGATGTCCAAGGAAGCAGAAGAGATATTGTCCCATTTTGAGTTGGTGGAGGGGATATACTTCCCTCCTCCAGACTCTGGAATGTTGCCATGGAAGGAACAAATCTCTAATCTGCGGCAGATGAAACTCCGCAGCGATGACATCCTCATCTGTGCTTACCCTAAGTCAGGTCCGTTCCTTTTTCATGTAGCGGCCTTTTCACTATATGTGATATTAAATAAAGACAGGTTAGTTTGAAGAAAGGGATGGAGAAAAATCAGTCGATATGGGGAAGTGGTCAGTTCAATGGAAGATCGTGGGTTCAAACCTCCATTAGTCAAAAATAAAATTACTGTAGATTGTTTTCCAGACCAACTGTTGAACACTTACCCAAAGCTGAGCGTTCTGTGGGCTACTTAAGGGAACCTGGGACCTCATCAAACCTCCATCAATCAAAAAGAATTACTGTGAATAATTTTTCAGTCCAAACCAACTGTTAAATCCTTACCCAGAGCTGAGCGTGCTAAGGGCTACTTGGGGGAAAATGGAACCACACAACTGAGTCTCATCCACTTTCATGGATACGTCATTGAGGGTGTTGCTTAACGTTCCTGACCAACACTGCAGATGTTCGTATCTCTCGTACCTGGTTGACGCCAGGACATACAATGAAATCATGCATAAATCATGTTCTTCTCACACAGTTTCAGTTTGAAATGGAACTCCATCACATCATCACTATCATCCCCATTCTCATCATCATGACAATGTAAAACCATCATTCCAGATACCTCATGCCCTGCCATCATGGTAACGTCAGTTTCACTGGTTCATGAGCAGTGTTCATCATCATCATCATCATCAGGTGCCCTGCCGCATGGCGTTGACGATCATGGACTTCCAACCATCTCTCTCTCTCGTTGCCCCCAGCATCTCCCCCCACCCTCTTCATCCTCAGCCACTCTGCAAGTCCGTCCAGCATTCTCTCCCTGGGTCTACCTGATGCTCTCTTTCCCTCCAGCTTTCCCGTTGTGACCAGGTGCTCCAAATCCTCCTTCCTCATAAAATGGCCTATAAATGTTGCTTGTCTTTTCCTAATCTTCCTTATGAGTGATCTATTTGTGTCTGCCTCCATCAAGACTGTCTCGTTTGTTTTCTTCGCTGTCCATGGAACTCTCAACATTCTTCTGAGAAACCACATCTCGGCTGCCTCGATCCTGCTCTGGCTTTGCTTGCTGACTGTCCACGCCTCGCATCCGTACAACAGTATTGGTTCTACATAACATTCAAGGACTCTCTTTCTGATGTTAATTGATAGGCATTTGTTGGTAAGAATGCTTGTCATCTTCTTGAATGCTGATTTGGCTTGGCCGATTCTGCCAGCTATTTCCGATGTGCTTCTGCCGTTTGATGAAATGACCGTTCCCAGGTATTTGAACTTATTAACCTGTGTCAAGGTTGTGCCATTTGTTTTTATTTTGCATGAGGGGATTTCATGTTTTTTACTGATCACTATGACTTCAGTCTTCCTGCTGTTTAGTTCCAACCCCTTACCTTTGCTTTCTGTTTCTAGTATATTCACAAGGTTTTGTAGGTCCCTTTCATTTTCTGCAATTAGCACGGTGTCATCTGCGTACCGAATGTTGTTTATCATTTTCCCTCCAACCTTTAATCCAGGGTCTTCTTCTAGGTTTCTCATGATGTTTTCGCTATATAGTGAAAACAGATCTGGTGACAAAACACAACCCTGTCTGACTCCTCTTTTGATGTTTTGAAAAGTGCTTATATTGTTTTCTATTCTCATTGCAGCTGTTTGTTCCCAGTACATATTCCTGATTATTCGTAGATCTTTTCCATCAACATTGAGTCTCTCCAGTTAGAAAGCTGAAATATGCAGAGTGAGCCCACTGATATAGGAGCACTGCAAAGAATGGGGAATGCAAAATGATATGTATAGAACAAATCAGAGAGAAAAAAAGCAGATAGAGAGGGGAATTCAGAATTCAGTGTTTAATGCATTTTGGCCATTGCTATACTTACATCTGGGAGTGTGGGGTGAAAGATGGCGCATGATGATTATCATTTTCAATAAAAGCAGTATAACTATCACAACACACACACACACATACACACACACACACACACACACACACACACACACACACACACAACACATATATATATATATATATATACACACACATGCACACGCTCACACGCGCAAGCACGCAAGCACACACACACATATATTGTTAATACAACACCTTCAGTAGTATGATCATCAGTAACACTTATATTTGTACAATTTGTTTTCAATTTTGTTTACATTCCACGAAAAGGTGATATGACCTTCCAAATAAGACATTTTGCATTTGGCTTCTTCAATCACACATATCAAACATATCAAACTGTTATCTTTTTTTCCCAACAACGCAGGTACTCATTGGCTGTGGGAAGTGACATCCATGCTCATCCAGGGCAAAGCAGAATATGAGAGTCGTCCCAAAGATGCGCTTATGATGGGGATCATGGAAGTGAGCAAACTGGACCAGATGCCCTCTCCACGCATCCTCAACACACAGTTTCCAATCTCCATGCTGCCAGTTCCAGAGCTGAAGGCCAAAGGAGTCAAAATTTTGCACCTGTACCGGAATCCCAAGGACGTCGTGGTGTCTTGTTATCATGATCAAATTAGTATTCCTGAAGCGGCAGGGCTGGAGTTCAAACCTTTCTTCGAAGTTTTCTTCTCTGATAAAGGTTATTTTACAGATAAGAGATAGACAGATAAAATGATAATGGTAGTGATAGTTTATTTTCCAAGTTATTATCTTAAAGCCATTTTCTTGCTGCTGCTTGCTTGCTGGGTGTTTTCATGTTTCTGTAAGTCAGCCATTGATTTGACTTACAGGATCTGTCATGTGTAAATTCGATTTCTTCATGCGTATACACTGGAAAGCTATTTGTACAATGGTAGGTGTGCAAGCGTGTTGACCTGGAGGATGAAACAAATGTCCAGCCTTTACCTACCAGGCCGAAATGTCTTGGCACATTGAACCCAGGACCTTCCGATTGGAAGTCCAACGTTTATCCAGTGCACTACTGTG
Organism: Monoplex corrugatus; assembly: GCA_030674185.1. Taxonomy (NCBI): domain Eukaryota; kingdom Metazoa; phylum Mollusca; class Gastropoda; order Littorinimorpha; family Ranellidae; genus Monoplex; species Monoplex corrugatus. Next base: position 69,118,977 of record JAPXFY010000022.1, read on the forward strand.
ACAGAAAGAGAGACAGACAGAGAGAGTGAGAGAGAGGGAGAGACAGAGAGACAGAGAGAGAGGCAGAGTGACAAAGAGACAGAGAGAGGAGAGGGAGAGAAAGAGACAGGGAAAGGGAGAATGGAGAGATGGGGGGAGAGAGAGAGAGGGAGAGAGAGAAGAAGAGAATGAGAAAGAGATGGGAGAGAAACAGACAGAGAGAGAGAGAGACAAAGAGAGAGAGAGAGAAAGAGAGAGAGAGAGAGAGAGAGAGAGAGAGAGAGAGAGAAAGAGAGAGTAAAAATATTTTAATTGATAAAGCCTCTAGCACATTATCATACGAAAGAAGAAAACTTGAAAACAAAAATCAAACAGCATGCATGTAAGATAGTGAACTTAGATTATTAACAGTACATGCTCATTGCAATTGACATAGCAACACACACGTACACAGACACACACACACAGACACACACACACACACACACACACACACACACACACACACACACACACACACACACACAGACACACACACACACACACACACACACACACACACAGACACACACACACACACCCAACATACACATGTAAATAATATTTCCATTGGTACAACAGAAGCAGTCTTTGTCAAAAAGCTTGTTACACTGCACATAGCAGACACACAGAAGACGGAGTATGCAGACTGTGCAGCAACATACCTCCAACACAGTGTGAGCAAAAACAACGTGCTTATAGGTATGTAGGAAAATAGGAATGCTTAAGGAGACTGCAAGTCTTCGTAAAACACCATAAACCATAGCTTTATCTGCGTTTATATATATATATATATATATATATATATATATATATATATATATATCTTTATATATTTTATATATTCGTTTATTTGTTTGTTGTGTGCAGCTATTTTTGGAAACTACTTCAGCTTCTTGAAGCAGATGAATTACTTTGAACAAAACAATCCTGATGTCCCTATCATGAATCTGTCTTATGAAGACATGAAGCAGGTATGTTGTGGTGTGTGTGTGTGTGTG